>PVJC01010069.1:0-44493 GCA_004026665.1 Murina feae
TAGGTCCTTTATAGATGAATGAATGAATGAGCAGAAAATCTAGTGTACTAGGATTTTTTTCTTTGGGATGTTAGCTGGGTTCCCTCCTTTCCTTGTCTCAGCATGATGGAACTATGTCTCCAGTTTAAAAAGCCAGAGTACAAATACAGATTGTGTGCAGTACTATGATATAGATATCAACATCCTTTGATTTGGTCTCTATGGATGGCCACAGCCATCCTTTTCCCAATCACTGCTGCTCTGAGTTTGGGGAACTTTTTTAGGATAACTTTGTGAAGCTTTCTCTAGTACCTCAAATTTTGGGCTGGGTTGTGCTGATGAGCTTTTCTCTCAATTTGATGCCATTTGCTTCATTTTCATTGAAAAGTTCTTTTCCAACATTTTTGGCAGTCAATGCACTTGCCTAGCACTACTACACATTTCTTTCTTATTTTCATATTTCCTTAATTATTCCAGTGGGATCTGGGGGAGAGAAGTTAGGTAACTAAATGGACGCTAGCCATCTTTTTTTTTTTTTTTTTTGCTTTAGATTTTTAATTTATGTATATACCTGTAGCTTCTACCATTGTCCTCATTGTTTACTCCATTTCTGTTATTTAAATGCTTTTTAAATAAATATTTAAGTACAATTTCATTGAAGTATAACATCTGTCTTAGGAATCTAATTTTATTTTTCTCAAAGTGATTCATACATCCCTTTAACCAGCACCCAGATCAAGAAATATATCTTCACCCACAATACAGAGCCCTTTTTTGCCGCCTCCTAGTCACTCACCTCTGAAAGGTAACTATCATCCTGACTTCTGATACCACAGATGAGTTGTTTTCAAATTTTATTGAATGGAGTCACGCAGTATATATTCATTGTGTAGCTTCCTTTGCTCAGCATTGTGTTTGTGAGAATCATCTACATTGGAAGAAACAATAGTTTCTTTCTCATTCCATTTCTAGGTATAAACCCAGTAGAAATGTGTACCTGTATGACAGAAATGTTCAGAGAAGCACTGTTTAGCTCCAACTGAAAACAGTACAAATGTCTACCAACAGTAGGATAAATAAATAGTCATATATTCATGCTACACATTACTAAACATGTTATTTAAAAAGTGTGGATTTTTTCTTTTCTATTTTTGCCTAGATCTAACCCTATCCAATCTGGCATGCCTATTATAACGACATCAGCTTTCACCTGCATCGAAGATAACTCATGTTAATAACTTAGTATGTATCTTTCCATATGTTCTCCTTACATAATCATGCATACACATGCCTATACATATATATACACACATACACTTGTATCTGTGGGGAAGTTACCATTCTAAAAAGATGGCATCACAATATACACCATTTCTGCATCTTGTTTTATCATGTCATAATATTAAAACCAAACTATTTTTTAAATAATTTATATCTGAAATAACATAATGAAAATAATAAAAATTATGAAAACTGGGTTAAATCTATTTAGTTATTAAATCTATTTAGTTATTAATTGTACTAAATCTATTTAGTTATTTATTAAATATTTCTTTATTAAATATTAATTGTATTAACTCGGTTTAGTTATTAATTAATTCATATCATCTAAAATAAAGAAGTTGGTAATTCATTTTAATCAACATTTATTAACATGCCAGATATGTGGCTAAGCCATGGATCCTTTTCTTTGCTCTGTATGAACACCTAGGAAACTGAAAGGCATGAACTGGAGGCAGGGTAAGGGTGTAGACAAGAGATGACTATTTTCTTCAAGTGGTAAATTAGGCTCATACTGTGGAAGAAAATCATACTTGTTTTATATGAACCCAGAAGGTAAAATGGCAACAAACAGCAAACTTTATGGAGTCTGTTAAATTCAGAATAAAAAATAACTTTCTAACAGAAAACTTTATGGATGCAATGGACTGCCTCGGGCCCAGGCAGATGCTTGGTACCGTACTGTGTGAAGATTTCAAGCGACAGGTGGGCAGTTGCACCTACGTAGGTTTAAGAACCCTTTCAATGTGGAATGACATCACTCTAGTGTTTATTTTAATGTTTTATTTTCCTTAACAGATAATATATTATCACCATTATTTTTAATGGAAGATGATTGAATGTGAAAATCTGAACCAAGAAGAAATAATTAAAGAACTGGTGAGTTAGGGCCAAATTTATTTCCAAGCACATCTACAAGAATATGAAACAGAATATTTTACACTACTTTCTGGAGTTCACCTAGAGATTTCTTCTACAGTGTGACCTTTGGAATCAGAGAAAAATTATACATATGGTACAACATTCCTTCTTGTGAGAGTAAAACATGGCACCAGTGCAACTGACAGTTTATAATTTTTAATGACAAAAACACATTTTTATTCTTTTAAAAAGGTAATAACCCAGTTTCTTTTTTGAAAACAGTGCTTATGCAATGGTTTATCTTATGAGATGGTTGTACAAGAAGGATCAGATACTTCAAAACTGGAGATGTTTTTCACAGGGTATCCCTGTATAGTCGGATTATCATTATTTCCTAATTTAACAAGCCTCACAATCATTGCTCAAGATATAAAAGAAATTTCAGGATTAGAGACTTGTTTACAACTCAAAGAACTTTGGATTGCTGAATGCTATCTAGAGGTAAGTCTACACATATAACTTTACATGAAATATTTTATACCGAATTCTATGGCTTTGGAAAAATAATTTATTGAGATATATGCTTGAGATGTAGATCAAAACAGATAAGTGGGGGGGGGGGGGAAGAGACCATACATGATGAATTGCAATAATACCCTTTATCCAGTAAAAGAAAACAAAACACAAAACAGATAAACGGGCAAAAGATATAAATAGATTTATACATAGGAAAAACTAGAAATAAAGAATTAAAACATAGACATATCTACTTTTTAGTAATCAAATCAGACCAAATAATACCCAGTACTACTTAAGAATTAAATCAGTCCACTTAGATACTATTGGTAGTGTGAAAATTATAACATTTATATTGAAAAGCAATATTGCAAAATGTATGAAGAGCCAAAGAAAGGTACATACTATTTGGCTCAGAAATCCCTAGTCTAAGATTTTGTCCTGGAGAAATAATTCAACAGCAGAAAACAACTGTATTCATGAAGTTATTTATTGCAGTATTATTTATAATAGCTAAAATTTTGAATTTAAATATGCCACATATAGGGTTACTTTAAAGAAAATTATTTTAAACTACCTGATATATTTTGTATTATTATTGAAATATTAATTATTAAATATTTTCATATTTGAAAATGATGAAATATTTGACAATTATGGAAACATATTAGATAGTCTTAAGTTTAAAAAAACACTAATCTGTAGAGATACTATGACTATAACCATATAAAATTAGGTGCAGAGTTGATTTAAATAAAAAGAGAATATAAAATTGAAAATAGTTGTACATAGGTGCAGCGGTTATATGTTTTTCCTTTAAAAACCTTAGTTAGGCCCTAACCTTAGTTGGCTCAGTGGATAGAGAGTCGGCCTGTGGACTCAAGGGTCCCAGATTCGATTCTGGTCAAGGGCATGTATCTTGGTTGCGGGCGGTTGTGGGCACATCACCAATAGGGAATGTCAGGAGGCAGCTGATGGATGTTTCTCTCTCATTGATATTTCTAACTCTCTATACCTCTCCCTTCCTCTCTGTAAAAAAATCAATAAAATATATTTAAAAACAAACAAAAAACAACAACCTTAGCCTTGGCTAGTGTGGTGCAGTTGGTTGGAGCATTGTCCCATACACCAAAATGTCATGGGTTCAATTCCCAGTCAGGGCACATACCTAGGTTGTGGGTTCAATCGAGGTGTGTTGGAGAGGCAACCAATTTATGTTTTCCTCTTTCTCCCTCCCTCTAAAATAATCAATGAACAAGTCCTTGGGTGAGGATTTTAAAAATTTAGTTAATTTTGCTGGCTATTTCTTTTGCAATAAAATTTTACTTTTAAAATAAAATGTACTTAATATTTACTTTATTATAAGGATTATAGTAAAATAAAAGCTAACACTACTCAGTCTGCTCTTTTTTCTTTTAAACAGAAAATTGGAGGTCTTCGAGAATGTAAAAATTTAGAAAAATTGTATTTATATTATAATAAAATTTCTAAAATAGAAAGTTTAGAGAAATTATGGAAACTGGAGGTTCTTTGGCTGAACCACAATACAATTAAAAATATTGAGGTAAGATAATTTCACTGTATATGTCAAGTTAATTACTACTATGGAGTTTAAACCAGAATGTCCAAGATCTTATTATGCTTATGAGCCAAAATACTCATGATTAGTTTAATTATTGTTGTTAAGAAGAACTAACAAAGAGAACTTCATCTACATTATTTTATTTACTCCTCCCACAAAGCCTGAGAGGTAAAGTGTTATTTCCTCTTTGGAGGTTTTTTTAAAAAAGAGATTTAAAGAAGTTTTATGTTACTTGCCTAAGATTATAAGCACGCTTTGTGTGATTTACTCTTTTCCCTATTCCCCTTCCTCTTCCTCATTTCCTCTCCATTTCCCTGTTCCCTCCTCCTCCAATAACTCCCTCCAGGTGCCAGAGAAACAAAGATGGATTGATTGAGGCTCCCACTTACTTCTGTGCTCAATGCTCAGAACACCTGGAAATCTACCAGATTGATCAGATGGTTTATAAGGATAGATTTTAATGATATCTCCTAAATTATATACTGTTTAAATTTTTAGGGCTTGCAAACTTTGAAGAACTTAAATGATCTTAACCTTGCTGGAAATCTAATAAGCAGCATTGGTATGTACTGCTTCATTTGGAGTGTAAGTTAATCTATATATATAAAAGCCTAAGCGACCATCCAACCAGTAGCTATGATGAGCAATGACCACCAGGGGGAAGACGCTCCAACCAGTAGCTATGACATGCATTGACCACCAGGGGGCAGATGCTCAATGCAGGAGCTGCTGAGCTAAGGTGACTTGGCAGCTCCAGTTCTCAGGTAACGCACCTGGAATCAGAAAGGAGGGAGCCCGATTCCAGGGTGCATCACCCGAGAACTGCCCTCTCACAATCCAGAACCCCTCAGGGGATGTCAGAGAGCCAAGCCGAGGGATCCCACTGGTACACGAATCCATGTACTTGGCCTCTAGTGCTACAATACTATTTTATCAGTATAAAAAGTACATTTCTTTCTTTTAGACCTTCTTGCATGATATCTTTGCAAAGCATTTCTGAATCTATGATTCTAAATCAGAGGTTACTAATTATACAGTGTTGTTGTTTGTCTTATTGGCCTGCAAGAAATGATGCCCATATGCAATTTAGAAATATGACAGGATATGAACAGGAGGTAAAACAAGAAATTTAGTTTTTCTTTCATCTTGTTTTGTTTTTTTTTAATTAAAGGTCGATGTCTTGATCCCAATGAACAACTGGAAAAATTAAACCTTTCTGGTAATCAAATATGTTCTTTCAAGGTATGCTTAAGTAGAATGAATTTTTATTTACCAACCTGGATCATGAGCCATCTTATTGCAGAATATGGACTAAATAGCCAGCTCCCTTTTAAAAAATAACTTGATCATGTTGGACTGTCCAGTATTTCCGGGAATTTTAGAGTTAGCTGACTAAATTGTCCATAACGATCTGACACTATTCAAACCAAACAAATAACTACTTGGCTTTTAAGGTACTAATTTCTCTTCATTTCCCCCTGGTCTTTCTAGCTATACCTCTGATGATTATTCATCCTTTCATAACATACCGGCATAAAAAATGGACTGCCCAGGTCGGTCCCAGGGTCTTTTCTTGTTTCTATCTGCATTCACTCTGTAGATAATCTCATCATGTCTAAGACTTTAAATACTTTTTATCCACTTATGCCTCCTAGATTGGCATCTCTGCTTTTCCTAACAACTCCCCAAACTATAGATATCTCCTGTGCTGACTCAAACTGATTTCCCCTCCACTATACTAGTACTTACTGTCCTTTTGATTCCCCCTATTCCTTCAACTCCATTCAATCCATCAGCAAATTCTGTTGGCTCCTCCTTCAGAATATGTCCAGAGTCTGACCATTTTTTTTTTTTACCACCTGTATCACTACTGACCTAGTTTAAGACACCATTATCTCTAACATTCATTAGAAAGGGGAAAAAAAGTCTCCTAACAGGTCTCCCTGTGTTAATCCTTTTGCTATGTTGTCTGTTCTCCACACAGCAGTCCATTCCTTTAAAAACATGTCAGATCAAATCACTCTTCTGCTCAAAACCCTCCCCTGACTTCTCTCATCTCTTTCAGAGTAAAAGCCATTAGTCAGTGGTTACACTGGCCCACAAGACACTAAATAATCTAGTCCCCCAACTGTCTCTCTGACCACTCTTCCCTTTGCTTACTCCTCTCCAGCCATTCTGATCCCCTCACTGTTCCTTGCACATACTCACCTTAGGACCTTAGCACTTGCTGGGATAGTCTTCCCCATATATTTTCATAGCTCATTTCTTCCAGGACTTTGGTCAAACATTATATTCTTCATGATGTCTTTCCTGCACAATTTAGGTAAGATAGCAACAGCCCCTACCCTAGTGCCCTCCCCATTCTGAAGCACTCCCATATCTCTTTACCTGTTTTATTTTTTGTCTTGGCGTTGATCCACATCTCTTACTAGAATACAAGCTTTGTGAATACAGGAACTTCACCTGTTTTGTTCACTGCTATGTTCACAAGGCTTAAAACAGTACTTGACATGTAATAAATCTTAACAAACATCTGCCAAGCACTCAAATGAAAGAGAAAAAAAATGAAAAGATTTCATGTTTATGGCACATAATGTGGGTGGAAACATGGCATTCATAATTTTGACAGTGTCAGGCTGAAGGTGCATATTCCAATACTTCCCCTATACGATACTGAAGAAAGAGCAAATTCACTATAGAAATAATTTTGAGTTGATGAGTATTGAAATAGACATTTTTTTTTTTTACTCAGAGAAGAATATAAGACACCAAAAAGCTATGGACTGAGGCAGAATGTTAGAAGCACCTTAAAAAGAAATTTAAGCACAAATTTATTTTCTTGGTCAAAATCAAGAGGGAATATTTGATGTGGTCACACCTTGAAGGGTTGACAGGATTTTGACAGGCATTGTGGGCAGATCTTCCAGGCAGTGGCACTAGGCATTCTAAGATGGGTTGAGCAATATGCACAAAGCCATGGAGGTCTGAAATCAAAGGGTATATTTGATCAGAGGAAACTATGAAAGAGAAATCCAGCATGCTATGGGAGGTAATGTTTAAGCTACCAAAGCTAGGAGTTACCTAAGGAATGCGAATTCTGTACAAATCTGTGAAATGGCCTAAGTGGTGGAAAGGAATATAGCAAATTCAAGAAACTAAAAATCCTGTGTAGCTGGAACAGAGTAAGGGAGAGAATCATGAGTTGAAGCTGAAGAAGATGAGGCAGAATGCTGGGAGGATAAGGGATTACCCTGCCAAGAAGCCAGAGGGAGGGTTTACCTTAGCCATGGCAGCCTCATGTGGCCAAGGGCATGGGCTTCCCAGGAGGGAAGATCTGTCAGTTCTGGCCCTGCCACAAACCAAACAAAGTGGTAACGTGAAGTTTAAGTGAAATGATTATGTAAAGATCTCAATAGTAAACACTCAATAGATATGCTGTTTTATTGTTATTACTATCACTTTAATTATGTTAACCTATTTTCTTTCAGCCTGGGGAGAAAATAGGGTTATTGTGAAAATTTGTTGTATGGCATAATATTAAAAAGGCTCCCTATAATAATGATGGCTATCTAATCTAATAAAAGATTAATATGCAAATTAAACCCCACTCACAAGCCATGCCCACAAGCCATGCCCACCATCAATCAGGAGCAAATATGCAAATTAACTCAACTAAGATGGCAGCAGCCACGGAGCTAGAGTTGCCCCAGGCAATGGAAGGAAGCCAGGACCCTGTGGGCCCTGAGCTCTACTCAAGGCTACAAAGTTTCAATTATAGAAGATAAACAAACCCCAGATACCTGCAGGGCTGGGACCTTGGGTTGCCAGGGGCAACCCAGGCTTTGAGCAGGGGACCAAGGCAACAAAGTTTCAATTATAGACATTAATTAAATCCCAGATACTTGCTTCTATCCAGGCACCCCACTAGGGACCTGAATCCTGAAGGGACTGTGGGCAGCCTAAAAACGGCCCTCAGCCCCTCACCCAGGCTGGCCACACCCTCATGGGGTGAGGGTCCCAACTGGGGGGCTTGGCAAGCCTGCAAACAGCCATCAGCCCCTCACCCAGGCTGGCCAGGCACGCCAGGAGGTGGACATCCCCTGAGGGGTCCCAGACTACAAGGGCACAGGCCAGGCTGAGGGAGCCCCCCCTCAGTCACAAATTTTTGTGCACAGAGCCTCTAGTTTATTATAAAAGCATTAAACACGATTCACAGCAACTTTTGTTAGTCTCATCTTAAGAATATTCTTGAAACACTGTTATCTGAAGTTTTTATCTCTAACTTTTCCATCCACCCTAAAAAATACTATCCTGGTAATGGTGGAGTAATTTCTGTGCCACTTTCCATCCACACAAGGTAGCACAACACTAATTTTCAGTGATGAAATGACTTTAGTGTCATCAGACTTTTGAGTGTGGGTAAGGGGGTTCCTGTGTAAGACTTCAGAGTTCACAGTCTCCTATCCCAGATTGGTGGTCAAATACA
Organism: Murina feae; assembly: GCA_004026665.1. Lineage (NCBI taxonomy): Eukaryota > Metazoa > Chordata > Mammalia > Chiroptera > Vespertilionidae > Murina > Murina feae. The sequence continues at coordinate 8,706 of PVJC01010069.1, forward strand.
ACATAGTCACCCATAAATTAAAGGGGGTCTTTACTTCACAAGAACGCTCTGAGATTTGCCTACCTTGTATAAGGTGACCAGATGTCCAGCTTTTGGCGGGACAGTCCTGATTTTTAACAGTTTTTCCCGCATCCCGCGGTGTTTTAAAAAAGTCCTGCTTACTCTTTGCAATATTTTAATAATAATAAAAAAGAACACCACCCCCCCCCCCCCCCCCCGGTCAATGGTGTACCACTTTAAATCTGGTCACCTTACCCTTGTAGAATTACACCAAATAACTATTTGCACAGCTCTGACCAGAAACTGCCCTTTCAGAGCAGCTCTGCTTAGCACCACTCCTCTCATGGGCCCAGCTCCTGCCTGTGAGTCAAATTCTCACTTGTCCAGAGAGAGTTTGGAGACATATTGGCTCCCTAACCCTGTTACTTTCTCCTCTCACAGGCCGACTTCACTACTTGCTTCCCCGTTCCATTTGTGCTTTATCTTCAGAACAAATGTTTCCTGGTTCTTGCTGTAGATGTCCCTTAACTCTGATTCTGACTCTCCTATGTAGCATTGCATCCCTTTAAGTCCAATCCCACCACAGCACCCTCCTACCCCAGGAACCACCCTAGTAATGCTATTGTTGAGGAAAATATGAGGCTATCTTGGAGGCTGGAAGAAAGTAATAATCATTCAGTTCAATTCACATATCTATTTAGTGCCTACTGTGTTCGAAATGCTGAGTGCTGGGGATGTAAAGTTAAACAGGTCACAAACCCTGCTCTCAAACAGTTTATCTCAGGAATCGCCAGACTGTTTCTATAAAAGGCCAGGTAGGAAATACTTTAGGCTTCATAGGTCATATGGCCTCTGTCACGTGTTCTTTTTTTTTTTTTAATATATTTTTACTGATGATTTACAGAGAGGAAGGGAGAGGTATAGAGAGTTTGAAACATCAATGAGAGAGAGACATCGATCAGCTGCCTCTTGCACACCTCCTACTGGGGATGTGCCAGCAACCAAGGTACATGCCCTTGACTGGAATCGAACCTGGGACTTTTCAGACCGCAGGCCGATCCTCTATTCACCGAGCCAAACCGGTCAGGGCTGTCACATATTCTTTTCAATTATTTTTCCACAACACTTTAAAAATGTAATCACCGTTCTTAGGGCCAAAGTCCATAGAGACCCTTGGCTTATAGAGTTGTGGATGAACACGCAATTGGCTATAGGGTGTGATAAATCTATAACAAAGGTAAGCCAGTGGCTAAGAGTTCGTAGGAGGAGCACCTACCCCAAGCTTGGGGTGATGAAACAGGGCTCCTAGAGAAGAGGAATTTTAGGTTGAGTCTTGACAGAGTAAGAAGTTAAATTGGGGTGAAGTCCAATCCACTCAAAGGCAACAGTTTGAGTGAGGGTCTAAAGGTAAGTTAGGGTCTGGCACATTCTGAAATTTCTAGTTGTTCAGTATGTGGCTAAAGCCTGTCAGGGTTTAAATTGGAAGAAAGAAGACTGAAGGGTGAAGCAAGGGCCAGATGCCAAACAAAGGCAGGTGGAAAGATGGCTGAAACTTCAGGATAAAAGATGTTGGAGAAACAGTCTGGAAGTGCATTATCAACCCCGCTGCCTCCATAGATTGTGAGAAAAATGAGGCTTCGGGAGAAAGCTAGGTTTCAGATGTCCTTAATAGGTAGAAAAGGCACTCACAGAAAAAAAAAAATTAACCACCGAAAATCAGGAATTTCATGGTGACTGTAATAGAGCCAGGGTCCCATAGCTTTTGAAGAGACCGGCAGGCCGAGGAAAAGGGCGAGCTGTGTGCCTAGGTGCTAAGTGTGGGGAATGCTGGTGAAGGGAGTAGGAGACCTACAGGCACAAGGGGGCAGTGTTACAAAGGAGCTGCGCACAGAGGAACCAACCCTCTTACTGAATACATGGGCTCAAGTGACTGGCTCCGGTAAAATACACGGTTTAGTAAATATTCTTTGGCCTTTTTTAGAAAGTACAATTTACACGTAGTTACATAGAGTCTGCTACTTAATTATTGATGATCTACATATATTTAGCGTGTTTTTCATTAGATAACAACATTTTATCCATCTAAATCACTTTAGCATATTTAAGCAGATAATTCGAATGCATTACATTACATTATAGTGATCTTGAGTGTTCAGAAGCCTCCTTTAGAACTGGAGAGTTGCTATTGATTAAACATTATTACTGCTGCTGTTTTAGGACCTTACCAACTTAACCAGGCTTCGTCGCTTGAAGGATTTATGTCTGAATGATCCTCAGTATAAACCCAACCCAGTTTGTCAGCTGTGTAATTATTCCACACATGTACTGTACCACTTGCCTTGCCTTCAAAGACTTGACACATATGATGTGTCAGCAAAGCCAATCAAGGAACTGGCAGATGTAAGTGCATCCCTAATCCGGTATCTGTGACTTAAGTTTAATTAACTGCTTCTTTCTGGCTGTGTCCACATATGGTAGGTAGTATTGTCTTGTCAGTTTTTGTCACCAATTCTACTTTTGCCCCAGTGAGCTGGTTATTTCACACAAATATATACCATTAATAAAATTAGTACTAAGATCTCAATTTTGATGACAGCACTGAAAGGTGAAATAATAAAAAACATTTTAATTTATACAAAAATAAAAGGTAATCTGAAAAATTATCATCACTGTTAAGAATAATTGCACTAGTGCTATATATACACAAACATAATAAAGCCTAAATAAAGTAGAAATGAATCAAGTAACTACCTCTCATTTGAAGTTTTATGTATAAAAATGAGAACATATCCATGGTGGATGGTAGTATGCTAGGATAGGTCAATCTTAATCTAATTAAAGATGATTTGGGAAACCACCCACACTGCCAAAATCTTGACGATCTCTGAAATCTTGAAGAGAACTATTCCGGGGCTGCCGCTGACGGTGAAACTCCCAGTAGAGGGTCTATTTTGATGTACTACTGAAAGGTCTGTAATTTCAGAATGGAGTGCATAGGAAGTCCCATATTTATTAATAATCTTTCCACATTATATTTCTACCTCTCCCTGCCACATTTGTTCATTCAATTAACCATCTAATACAGAATTTTGAGGTATGTAGAATGTGCCAACCATGTGGATGCCCTCACATATGCCCCTCCCATTATTTCCTGTGGCTCATCCATCATCTCAAATAGAAAATGTTTTTATCATTTTATCATAACTTCTTTCTCTTGCTAGTCTGTGAATTTATTCTAAAATTTCATTCTCTCTTCCCCCGCCGCCAAAACTGGGATTATCATCCCTCCCATTCCCATCTGAGAAATAAATTGTCTTACAATATTAAGCAAAGGACTAGAGTTCTTGTCTACTAGCAGATGCCTGAAACCATTGAAGGGCCAAGGAGGAATGCCTTCTCTAACAATGTTAAGTCTAAAATAACAGCAAAGCTTTGCAGTGAAAACCATATTTTTACATCAGGCTATAGTTTGAAATCAGACTGTTACTGCAAAGCTGAGCAGTGTGAATATACATGATATTACTTGGCTGGTTCATTCATCTAACAAATATTTCATGATATTACTTGGCTGGTTCATTCATCTATCAAATTACATTCCAGGTTTAGTTCAAGGCACTAGAGACACTGAGTGACCTAAGCAGGCAAAATCCCTGCTTTCTTAGAGCTCTACTGAGAGCAAACAGATAATAAGCAACTAAATAAGGAAACAAGGAGTATATCAGATGGTGACAAATGCTATGGAGAAAATAAACAAGGGTGAAGAAAACAGGATTGTTGGTAGGGGCAGAGGACAGGGTGTTGACTGTTTTATATCGAATTGTTGGGGAAGGATGTGCTAAGGTGACATTTGAGCAGAGATTGGAAGTAAGAAAGCAAGCTGTTGAGGGATCAGCAAATGTAAAGAACCTGATGCAGAAGCATGTCTCATATTTAAAAAACAACAGAGGCTAGTGTGGCTGAAGAAAGGATGAGAGAAGTAAGAGACAAATACAGGAGAGGTGCGGAGCAGATCATGAGAGACTAGAATGTTATAAGGACTTTGGCTTTTATAATGAGTGAGATGAGGGCCACTGGAAAACTTTAAGCAGGGGGATGACGAGATGACATGTTTTAAAGGGATCCTTTTGGATAATGGATTAACAATAGAGAATTAGAAGGGAAATGTGAAAGCAGAGAGATCAGTGAAATTCCAACAACATGGCTGAGAGATGTTGATGGTTTGATAGATAGAGGATTTTAATAGAAGTGGTGGTGAAATGTAGTCAGATATTGGTAGTAGTTTGAAGGTATAGAACTCATTTGGATTTGCTGATAGATTGGATGTGCACTACAGAGGAAAGTAGTATAGAATAAGTCAATTTATTGGCCCAAACAACTGAAAGAGGGGAGGAAATTGCTATTTCATGAAATAAGGAAGAGTATGGGAGAAATAGGTTTAGAAGGAAGAATTATGGTTTAATTTTAAGCTTATAAATTTTGAATAACCTTTTGAACGTCCAAGGAGTATCCTATCCTATATAATAAGAGAGAAACATGCAAATTAACCATCCCTCTGCTATGCTCAAAACCACACTCACAAGCCACACCCACCATCCAATCAGGAATTAGTATGCAAATTAACACAACTAAGATGGCGGAGGCCACAGAATTGGAGTGAGCAGGAGGCTTGTGTTGCCCCCAGTAATGGAGGAAGCCAGGCTTCCCCACCTGCCCTGGCTGGCCTTCAGCTCCGCTCAAGACTACAAAGTTTCAATTATAGAAGATAAATAAATCCCAGTAAAAAAGAAAAAAAAGGAGAAACTGGGAGCTTGGGACACTGGGGGGCATGGCCAGCCTGAAAACGGCTATCAGCCCCTCACTCAGGCTGGTCAGGCACTCCAGTGGGACTCCCTTACCCTGAAGGGGCTGTGGGCAGCCTGAAAACAGCCCTCAGCCCCTCACCAGGCTCACCAGGCACCCCAAAAAGGACCCCCACCCTGAAGGGGGTGTGGCCAGCCTGTAAATGGCCCTCAGCCCCTCATCCAGGCTGTCCAGGCACCCCAGCGGGACACCCACCCTAATACAGGAAACCCTGCTGGGCAAACCAGCCAGCCCCCCCCCCGCCCACCCACCCATGCACCAGGCCTCTATCCTATATAATAGAAGGGCAATATTCAAATTGACCCCAACAGCAGAATGACTGGGAATGACTGGTCACTATGACACACACTGACTACCAAGGGGCGGGCACTCAATGCAGGGACTGCCCCTGGTCATCAGTGCGCTCCCACAGGGAGAGCTCTGCTCAGCCACAAGCCAGGCTGATGGCTGCCAGTACAACAGTGGTGGTGGGAGCCTCTCCTGCCTCCTCAGCAATGCTAAGGATATCCGACTGCAGCTTAGGCCTGCTCCCCACTGGCCAGTGGACATCCTCAAAGGACTCCCAGGCTGCCAGAGGGATGTCTGACTGCCAGCTTAGACCTGACCCCCTGGGGAGCGGGCCTAAGCCAGCAGATGGACATCCCCCAGAGGCCCCAGAGTGCCAGAGGGTACAGGCTGGGCTGAGGGACAACCACTCCCCTCTCATCCCCCGAGTCATAAATTTTTATGCGCTGGGCCTCTAGTATCCAATAAATAGCTGGATATATGAGTTTGCTCTTTTATAGAATTGTCTGCATTGGATTAGATTGATAATTTAGTAATTTGCTCACTCTAAATAAAATGAGTTCACTTAGAGCATCCTTTTATAGACTTGGGGGAAGAAACAAAAATCCTACATGAAATCATATTCTTAGCCATGCTTTTAAAAAAATGAATTAATATTACATTTGCTTTTAACTCTTTTTAATTTCCTTTCTTTCTCCATAAGTTAATCAGATAGGAAAAATGTAGTTAGATATTTGCTTTAGTAGTACTGCCTCTTTAGATAAATGATACTATTTTATAAATTAAATTCTATCTCTTTATGTTGTTATCTTGGAAGTAAATGTGAATATGCCTCAGATTTAAAATATTATCCACAAGGAAAATCTTTGGAATTTTATATTTTGCTTATCAAGTTTAAATATAGAACTCTGTGTAGTCATTATCATTTCAAATCATAATTATTAGTAACTGAATATGCAGATCTTTCAAATTGTGATTTAGAACATACTGCATTCATAATTTACTGCTAATAATTACCTACAATGTTTTATATTTCAGTTAATCGTTTCTTTTTTCTCACTTTTAGACCACAGCAATGAAAAAGATAATGTATTACAATATGCGTATAAAAACTGTTCAGAGGCATCTTCACGAAGACCTTGAAAAACTGACAGATCGAAAATGTAAATTACAGAAGTTGCCAGAAGAACGAATAAAACTATTCAGCTTTGTGAAAAAAACTGTAAGATATACTGCTGTAAAATTTCAGTGGCCACATCTTAAGGAAACTGGTGGATAAGATAGCATATTTTTATTTTATGTATATATACACATATAATGTTATTTTAATTAATATTGAATTTTAAGTCAAGCTTATTCCCAAAAATGTATTGACTCAAGGTGTTTTACTAAGCTTCATTCTGTGCTTATAAATACATAGTTCAAGAGAGGTATAGGCTTAATATATAAAAATTAAAAATTTTTAATATATAAGAATTTTAAAGTAATTAATTCAAGATTCAGAGTTATAGAGATTTGTTAGACTTATTTTAGCCTCATTTTTATTAGATACCAGTAGGTTACATTCAAAATTCATTTTCTTGTCTAAAAGGATAAAATATCCCTTTACTAATATTATTAAGATATACAATAAGGTCAGAACTTTATATCAAGCCATACTTTAGTAGTTATATTGTGTGTACCTTTTTTGTTTAGAATAAATTAGGTTTTCTTTGCCAAAAGTAATCCTGAAAAATTAAGGATTATTTACCTCAAAACAGAACTTTGCATATAAAAGAATTAATATATTTTAAGTATGAGAAAATAATGGGTTATTCAACAAATGGTGTTACAAAACTAGTTGAGCTTCTTGGGGTGGGGAAGTTGGACCCTTAATTCACATTTTACCAAAGTAAATACCAATGGGAAAAAGATTTAAATGTTACTATGAAAAAATTTAAGAATATATGGATGTAACTTATCTCAGCCTACCAAATAAAAGAAACACTAGAAATTGCAAAGGAACAGAATGTAGATTTGTTTGAAAAAAAGAAGGTAAAATACCTTTATACTAAAAAGCATAATTAATGAAAATAAACAACAAATGACAATCTAAAAAAATTGTTTTCAATAAACATGTTAGACAACATGATAGTATAAATGTACCCAAAAATAAAACAAAAAAAGTAAATAGAAAAATTGATCAAAGTACATCAATTATCTATCTAATAATAGGATAATATGCAAATTGGTCAGGATGCCATCATGTAACCACCAATCAGCATGGATCTGAGGCTGCTTGGCACCTGGCTGGGGTGGGAGATCTCAGGCCATGCCCCCTGCCCAGCAGGGCTTGACAGGGGACCTCAGGTTGCACCCCCTGCTGGGCTGGGGGAACCTGAGGCTGCACCCCCCGCCCGGAGAGGCTTGACAGGGGTGGGGCTGGCTGGTTCTGGGTCTTGCCCAATAGGGGTGGGGCTGGCCAGGTCTGGGTCTCCTGCAATTTCAAAGCGTATGTGGGAGGGTGGGGACTTGACTCTAGGTCCTGTGGCGTGCCCCAGACTCTGACAGGAGGGAGATTTCATATACATTTTACTAATTTTCTTTCATCTTGGACACTTTTATTATAGAGAAAGGGCAAATAGCAATATTAAAATATTTCCTCTAATTAATTCCCTTTTAATGTGCACGATTTCATGCACTGGGCCATTAGTCATTTTATAAAAGAAGAAATAAAAAATGACTAATAAGTATCTGAAAGAACCTTAGCCGATTATTAATCTCTGAATGTGGATTAAGATAATGAGCAACCATTTTCACCTGTAAAATAGTCAAAGCATAACACATGATAGTACTCAGCCTGGTGTGACACTATTACACCACTGATGGGAGTATAATTGTGTCAGATATATTAACAGCCTAAAAATGCTTAGAGCCTTTGACGCAGTAAATCTACTTCAAACACTCTACTCTGAAGATTTGGATATATTTCTTTATATAAAGCTATTCATTACTGCACTAACAACAGCAACAACAGCAAAAACCCTGGAAACCACCTAAATGTTTAACAAGAGAGGAAGTGTTGCAAATGGACAATATTTTCAAACCAACTTCTTTGCTTGTCTAACCTTAGCCCTAACCTTAGTCCTAATGTTTAAGGTTGTCTTTCACTTAGAAGAAATTGGCTGACTGAATTTATACCAAAGTTATAATCACATGCTGGCTATGTTTTATGAAGTTTGGTCTATTTATTATCTAGATTTCTACTTTGTTCATTTAAATTAACTACATATTTAATAGAGTCCACTAAAAAAATTGCTATCTGGTACATTAATTTCAACAGTTGGAACGGGAACTGGCTGAACTCAAGGGATCTGGCAAAGGGCAACTTGAAAGACCCAATAACAATAAAGTAACTGAGCTTGAAATATTAAAGAACTCTGAAACTGTCTTAGAAGAGCCAAGCCTTCAGCAGAAGATTCAGACCAAACTAAATGCCTTGAATGAAAGAGTAACATTCTGGAACAAAAAACTAGATGAGTATGTTTAATAAATTATCTAGTTGTTCAAATTTAAAACATGAGAGAATATAATGTTCTGGGCCATCAGTTGAGCTCAGTGTCCCCTTCAGGAGTGGAAAGAATTATAGTATTAAGTAAAACATGGAACGTGTTTCCTAGTAGAGATAGGCATCATTGGTTCAAAGCTGACATATAGTTGTTGTATTTTAAATAAGTTTTTATTAATTTTAGAAAGACAGGAAGGGAGAGGGTTGGAGGGAAAGATCAATGTGAGAGAGAATTATCGATCAGTTGCCTCCCATTCATGCCCCAACTGGGGATAGAACCCACAACCTGGGTTTGTGCTCTGACCAGGAATCCAACCAGCAACCTTTCAGTGCATGGGAAGATGCTCAACCAACTTAGCCACGCCAGCTAGGGCAGGCTGGCATATAGGCTTTTACAGAGGCTATACTTAATTAGGAACAGTGAATGTCCACCGAGTGGCATTCTGTCACATCACTACTCTAGTGTCCGCAAACTAAAAGCATTTCTGCGTGTGTGTTTTTTTCCAAACTAACTGCAACCAGTGCCAAAGCTCATGGCACGGAGGAGACTGAGCAAAGCACATACACAGTTGTGTGGAGTAATGCAGAAACAAATAGAGGTTGAGTGTTAACTAGGAATATAAAGCAAGAAGACTTAGTAAGTTATTGTGATTTTTTTTATTTACTAGGGCACCAAGTAGGTAAGTTAGTATGCCCTGTAATAATGCTAATATTTATTGAATTCTTATTGTTACTCAGTGCCAAACTCTTTGCCAAGAGCTTCACATGCATTTTGCATATAATCCTCAAAAAAGCCTATTTGGGTATCAGTACTATAAATATTGCCATTTTACTGAGAAACTGCAGCATAAGAATGTTGTGACTTGTCTAAGATCTGAGAGCAAGTGGTAGAGCCAGGAGAGTCTTTGAACCTTCACTTGTTCTGAGATTAACAAATATTAAGGTGATTTTAGTTGCCAAAAATATAATGTATTTTACATGGTTTAACTATGAACACCACACTGTCTTTATCCATTGACAAAAAGCCTTGTATTTTAACATCAGCTTCTTAAAAAATTAATCGTGAATTTCAATGTTGTGACTTGTAAATCATTTTAATAGCTTGACATATTTTTTTTCTTAAATAGAATCGAAACAATTTATCGTTCTGAAACAAAGCGAAAGAAGAAAAGTAGTGGGTTATTGATCCCATTTTTGTCAATTGAGTTGGAGACTGTAGGAAATATCCACTTTGAAGAAGGCACTCGATCTGATGAATGGTAAAACTGTTTGAAATATAGTTATAGCTTTAAAAGTAATTCAAAGTGCTTTGGATCATCAACCAAAATATCAACTTATAAAAATGTTAAAATACCCCATTTTCAAAACTCTTCTTATATAGAATATTCATTCATTGAGAACTAACAGTTACCTATTTTACCATCTATACATCTTTCTGTTTATATCATTGCCATGAACTAACCTTGAAAACATCCTAATGGTATTTCATTGCTCTTTACCCTATTTCCCTTAGCCCAAAAGAATATAATTTAAAAGTGCACGGTCAAGTATTAATTTTATGTATGTTTATACTAATTACTTCTGGACATATTGTAGTGCTGGATTCTGAACACTGGGTGAGAAGTTAGAACAGAGAGGGAATGGCAAAGCAGGATTGGCAACTGCAGATTACAAACATCAGAGAAGGCTGCGTAAGAAATTTCCTGGAGGGTCCATGATCAAAGTCAAACCAAACTGACTAGAACTAGCTAGAGACTGGGTGCACATAGACTATACAGGTGAAAGTAAGGCATACACTTGAAAACCAGGAATCCAGATGGCCAGTGTATTTAGACAAAAATAGAGAGAGCTGCCAGAAACAGAAGCAGGAAGCCAGCATCCACACTTCAGAAACAAGGCCTCCTGGTACACACAAGGAGGTGGTTGTGTTGCCTCAACTAGAGGGTACAACCAAAAAAATAATGATCTTTAAATTTTAAAAAAGCCTTTACAGAAAAGTATCACTAATTATTACTTTCCCATTTCTGTAATCAATTTCTCAAAATTGGGAAACCCATGAAATAGCCGAAAATTGCCCTAGAACTCTAGGAGCATTCTGCACACGTGGGTGTGTGGACAGAGACCAAGAAACCCATAGACCTATAGAAAGGACTTGTGCCCCTGGGGATGCTTTACTCACAGCCAGCGTTGAAATAAACTGTGATTCTTTGTGGAATCAAATGCAAAATTTGCATTAACCTTTTAGAAAAAAAAAAAGTGTGATTGTTTTGGGTTACTTTCAACCAAGCCCCCTGGTTTCTATTAGATGAGGTTCTCAAGAACCTTGTGGGACCATGACCGGTTTAACTCAGTGGATAGAGTGTCGGCCTGTGGACTGAAAGGTCCCAGGTTCAATTCCAGTCAAGGGCATGTATCTTGGTTGCGGACACATTCCCAGTTGGGGGTGTGCAGGAGGCAGCTGATCGATGTTTCTCTCTCATCCATATTTCTAATTCTCTATACTTCTCCCTTCCTCTCTGTAAAAAAATCAATAAAAATATACTTTTTAAAAAAAGAACCTTGTGGGTACCTTGGTGGAAAAGTGTGAGAAGCTTTCTGCCTAAGGAAGAGAGAGACCTTTTAAAATCTTTCTTTTGTATCAATACATCCATTTGCCCAGCAGTTACCAATGGTTGCTTAACCACCATAGTTTATTTTTACTTGCAAAATATAAAAGGTGTTCATTCTAGTCGCCATGCAAACAAGTAGAGGCCTTAATTTTTCAAGTGCAAAACCTGAGTGGTGTGTCTTTGCAAGATGCATGAATAATTTTTCAGCCTGTCACTTATATGCACTCAATATAAACATACTTTTATATCTGTTTATTTTTAACTTGTTATAAAGTAAGCTGTTTATAAAACAGGTAGTTTAGTGAAAAATATGTAAAAGAAATGGCCCATATACACTGCCTGTGTCCATGGGCTGCGCATAAAGCCATTTAGGTTATTATGTCAGCCTGATAGTAAATTAGATACTTGATGGATTTAGTTAAGTGTTAACAATTGTTTACTTGGTTTTAATAAAAATAACCTTGATCCATTTTAAGGAGAAAATCAAGTGTATGTTGGCAGAATTTCAAGGACTGTTTTTCGCTTTTAGCATACTACAAACTTGGCCACGTTAGTTCTGATCTTTTATGTATGTTAAGAAATATTGACTAAAGTGTTTTAAATTGTACTGACTTCTCTTTTATTAATATTTTTAAAGGCAATGATTTAGCCCATGAACTGAAATAGAGCTAGAGCTCACAGAGAGGTTTCCCCCACTATTTCAAAGGAGAGCATTTCTATGAAACCTTTCATAAACCAAAATGGTGTAAAGTGAAGAAGCAATTACCATTACCTTATTTGGGAAATTTTTTGTGCATTCCCAAACCCCCAAAACAATCCACCAAATCATATCATTTCATACATAAAACCTAAAATAATACTAACATAGTAAAAGCAGGAATGATATGATACACAGCCTATGTAAAGTAGAAATAATGTACGTACAGGGTATTACAGATGACCCCATTTCTCTGCCACGGCCCCCTTTTGTCTACCTCCACCCAGCCCCTTCCACCCCTTCCCTCTGGCCATCACCACACTGTTATCTGTGTCCATGGGCTATGCAGATATATTCTCTAGCTAATCTCTTCACCTTCTTTCATTCAGTCCCCTCAACCCCCTTTCTTTCCTCTGACAGCTGTCAGTCTATTCCATGTATCCATGCCTCTGTTTCTATTTTGTTCATCAGTTTATTTTGTTCATTAGATTCCACATATCAGTGAGATCATATGGTATTGGTCTTTCTCTGACTTATTTCACTTAGCATAAAAATATCCAGGTCCATCCATGCTGCTGCAAAAGGTCAGATTTCCTTATTTTTTATGGCCATGTAGTATTCCATTGTGTAGATGTAGCACAACTGTTTTATTCACTTATCTAGTGATGGACATTTGGGCTATTTCTAGATCTTGGCTATTGTAAATAACACTGCTATGGACATAGGACGGCATATATCCTTTCAAATAAGAATTTTGTAATTCTTAGAATATATTCACAGAAGTGAGATTGCTGGCTCAAAAGGCAGTTCAATTTTTAATTTTTTATGGAAACTCCATACTGTTTTCCTCCATGGCTACATCAGTCTGCATTCCTACCAAAAGTGCATAAGGGTTCCCTTTTCTCCACATCCTCATCAGCATTTGTTATTTGTTGATTTATTGATGGTAGCCATTCTTGCAGGTGTGAAGTGATATCTCACTGGGTTTTAATTTGCATCTTTCTGATGATGTTGAGCATTTTTTCATAAGTCTGTTGGCCATTTTATGTTCTCTTTGTGAAAGTGTCTATTTAGGACCTTTGCCCATTTTTTAATTGGATTGTTTGTCTTTCTGGTGTTAAGTTGTACAAGTCCTTTATATATTTTGGGAATTAACCGCTTATTAGATGTATCATTCTAAATATTACTTTTGTACCCTGCTACCTTGCCAAATTCATTTATTATATTTAGTAGATTTGGTGGTGTCTTTAGGGTTTTTTATGTACAATATCATGTCATCTGTGAATGACAGTTTCACTTCCTCCTTTCCAATTTAGATGCCTTTTATTTCTTCTTCTTGTCTGATTGCTGTGGCTAGGACTTCCAATACTAATTGGAATAAGAGTGGTGAAAGCAGACATCCCTATCCTATTCCTGATCTTAAGAGAAAAGCTTTTAATTGTTGCCCATTGAGTATGATATTGGCTGTGGGTTGGTCATATACGATCTTTAGTCCCACTTTCCTGAGAGATTTTATCTCAAATGGTTGCTGGATTTTATCAAATGCTCTCTCTGCATTTATTGACATGATCATGTGATTTTTAACCTTCAGATATTAGTCTTAGGGAGAGACCATCCATCAGGAATCTCTGTGATCGAGTCCACACCCATGCTCAGGTCCTGTGCCAGTGAGAACAGACATCTCATAATGAAAGGCAAATATATACCATATAGGATCACTTAATTTCCTTTCAAATTAATCCATTTTAAATCCTCTCTTAGATTATTCTGTGGTATTTTTAGACAGGACCAGAATTATTGTGAGTATGGCCAGATGAGGGCAGCAGAGAGCAGCTTCAGTACATTTTCTTAAGCTCTTCACATGGCCCGCCCCTTCTCCTCCTCCTCTCAATTCTTAGCTCAAAATCCTTCTTAAGTAGCCTCACTTCATTCCTTACCCCAAGCCTCTGTTTCTTCAAAGCACTTATCCGTTTAGAAATTATTTTATTTATGTCTTTGTCCAACCCCTTTGTAATATAGACTCCATGAAAGCAGAGATCCTGTCTCTTTCACTTCTATATCCCTAGTTATGAAATTATTGCAAGAGTCCCACCAAGAGATGGTGGTGATTTAGAGTAGTCTAATCACAGTGGCAGTGATAAAATGGGGTCATATTAAGGATATATTGTAGATGTAGGGCCAAACAGACTTGTTGAGGAGTTGGATACTGATGAGAAGGAGAGGAGGCAAGGTTTATTCCTGTTTTTTTTAACCTAAGCTAATAGTGGTACCATATGCTGAAATAAAAACATTCAGGAGGAACAGGTTTAGGGGCAGGCATTGGTAGAGTTAAGTTTGAGAGGCCTATTACATGTGCAAGTGAACATATCAAGTGGGTAGTTGGATATATCTGGTCTGGGTATATCCAGATAAGTTGAGTAGAGATAAAGTCTAGAAGAAAAAAAAAAAAAAAAAAAAAAAAAAAAAAAAAAAAAATATATATATATATATATATATATATATATATATATTACCCCAAAATGTATGCACACTTTAACAGTTGATAGCTCAATTTTGAAAATGGAATGTATTTTCATAAACACTATTTTTATAATTATTTAAAGTGTGCATATACATTTTGGGGGATATATATATGTATGTGTGTGTGTGTGTGTGTGTGTATAATTTTGTATCATATATTGCCAAAAGACCAGATGAAATTATCTAGGCATAGGGCATAGTGTTTATGGAAATAAGAGGAGAGCCAAAGACTTAGTCCTAGGTCAATCCAACATTCAAGAGTCTGTCAGAGGAAAAAGGAGCAAAGAAAACCATGAAGGAGCAGTCAAGAAGAAGAAAGCAAGAAACATGCAGTTTCCCTGAAGCCAAAAGAGAACATGTTTCAGAAATGCAGGATTGTGCTACTAATATATCTTTTAGTCAAAATAAATACATAATGATTAAGAAGAGAACTAATATTTTTATGTTTCAAGGTTTAGCATCTCTTTTATTGATTGAATAAGTGTGCCCAGTTTGGACCAACATAGAGCTACTATATGACGATGTATCTTTGTGGGGGAAGAGGACATAATATATGGGTTATAACTATTCTCACATGCAACTTTGTGTTCTTCAACATTTTGAGGAAAATCTACTATTTTCTTTTTATATATTCTGTATCCCCACCTAGGTTTAATTCCTGCTATGAATTAATTCTAGCACGTTTTTGTTCATGGGACTTCAGAACATATGGTATTACAGGAGTGAAAGTAAAACGTGTCATCAAAGTTAACAACCGTATTCTGAGACTAAAATTTGAAGAAAAATTCCAAACATTTTTGGACAATGAAGATATGCATGATTCAGAGTAAGAAGTTAAATTCCATAAGGAACATTTTTTAAAAGTCTGATTTTATTTTGTAAAATTTTTTTTCTGTTTTAAAAGTTTACAATATTGAAAATATAACTTCAGAGTAAATATTTACTTTTCGTTCATCTCCCTTGACCAAGATAATCTCCTAGTTTACCCACATTTGGGCTCTTTTTGAGACTGAGGGTGAGTGGAAGTTTAATAATGACACTGGAACATCCAATATAATTAGGATGATCCTGAGAAGGACATACAATTGTCTTACCTATAGGTAAGCTTTTTTAATATCAGATTTCATTTTTCCCCCTCTCTATTCTTAAGGAGCTATCGAAAGATGCTGGAATGCCTTTTTTATGTTTTTGATCCTGAGGTTGCAGTAAAGAAAAAACATCTGCTACAAATACTTGAAAAAGGATTCAAAGACAATGAAACAAGCAAGGTAAGGAAAAAATATCATTGAGAACAATGCTTTCTTCCTCATGAACAAAGTTTTGGTTAAGCATGAACTTTTACCTAAATCCTTTTTATTTTTAACTAGGGGCCCAGTGCACAAAAAATTTCTGCACTCAGGGGAGTCCCTCAGCCCAGGCTGTGCCCTCTTGCAGTCTGGGACCCCTCGGGGGATGTCCACCTGCTGGCGTGCCTGGCCAGCCTGAGTGAGGGGCTGAGGGCCATTTTCAGGCTGCCCACAGCTCCCATTGACCCAATGTCCCAGTGAGGCTGGCTGGTTTCAAGTTTCAGGGGTTTATTTGTCTTCTATAATTGAAACTTTGTTGCCTTGAGCAGAGGCCTAGTCAGGCAAAGCCTCCTATTTGCTTCAGCTCCGTGGCTTCTATAATTGAAACATTGTTGTCTTGAGCAGAGGTCTGGCTGGCCTAGGCAGGCAGTTTCAACTCCATCGCTGGTGTAATGGAAGCCTCCTGTTTGCTCTAGCTCCATGGCTGCCAGCGGCCATCTTGGCTGGGTTAATTTGCATACAGCCACTCTGATTGGCTTGTGGGCATGGCTTAGGTGTCTTGGAGTGATGGTTAATTTGCATATTACTCTTTTATTAGATTAGATGATTTTATTGATTTCAGAGAGGAAGGGAAAAAAAGAGATATAGAAACATCAATAATAAGGGATAATCATTGATCAGCTGCCTGCTGCACAGCCCACACTGGGGATCAAGCCTGCAACTCAGGCATGCACCCTGACCAGGAATTGAACCATGACTTCCTGGTTCATAAGTTGAGGCTTAATCATTGAGCTACACGGCCAGGCAGTCCTTTTTATCCACATGTATAGACTAGAGGCCTAGTGCACGAAATTCATGCACTCTCACAGTCCAGGAGCCCTCGGGGGATGTCTGACTGATGGCTTAGACTTGCTCCCTTAAAAAGTGGGCCTAAGCCATCAGTCAGATGTCCTTACACTGCCATGGAGGAGGAGAGGCTCCCGCCACTGCCACTGCACTTGCCAGCCATCACCCTGGCTTCTGGCTGAGTGGCGCCCCCCCTGTGGAAGCACACTGACCACCAGGGGGCAGCTCCTACATTGAGCAGCTGCTCCCTGGTGGTCAGTACATGTCATAGTGATTGGTCATTCTGCTGTTTGATCAATTTGCATATTAGCCTTATATAGGATAGCAAACTTCTGTTTCACAAAAGGCTTAGAGCTATCATAGAAAGTACAGCATCCTCATTCTTTGGATTGTATAAGAATAAGTTCATTAATTTATTGCATGACTGCTTAATCTTTCTAGGTATCTTACTTTTTATGTTGTGATCCTTTTGTTGATGATCTTGAAGTCTACTTTCATCTATTTTCAACTTTCCAAGGTCCATCCCATCTTGAAAAAAGCAAACAAACATTCACTTAACACTGCTGTGCTTTTTGTCATCCTATTTTTCTCTTTCTTTTTACTGCCACTATTTATTTATTCTCTACTTCACTGTCCCCACCTTGATGCTGACATTGCTCTATTCCTGGTCACTCCTAAGCTCCAAAATATCATCAACCCTTCTCAGTTGAGGCAGTTGTAGTACATTGGTACAGAGCAGTGTTTCCTAACCCTTTTCACATCATGGCACACATAAAACAAAAACATTGCTGTATTTGATTCCTGCTTCCCTACTAACCAGCTACAGAACTTTCCCTCTCTGTGCCTGTTTCTTCCTATCTACAAATTGAAGATGATAACAGTATCTATTTCACTGTTGTGATCAGGATTTAGTGACATATGCATTAAAAAAGTTCTTGTATATCAATGTTCACAACATCGTTTTTGACAAGAGCCAAAAAGTAGAAACAACCCAATAAATGGGTAAACAAATAATGTGTGTTTGTATATATATAATAATATGCAATATTATTATTCATTCCTAAAAAGTAATGAAATTCTGATACATGCTATGGCATGAATGAACCTTGAAAATATATATTAAGTGAAATAAGCCAGACACAAATGGTTAAATACTATATGATCCCACTTATAAAAGGTACCTAGAATAGTCAATTGGTAGAGATAGAAAGTAGAATAGGGGTGAACAGGGGGTGGGGAGGATAGAGGAATAAGGAGTTATTGCTTAATGAGTACAGAGCTTCTATTTGGAATGTTGAAAAGTTCTGGAAATGGATAGTGTGATGGTTGCACAATATTGTGACTGTACTTAATGTCAATGAATTGCACGCTTAAAATGTTCAAAATGGTAGCTTTTACCATATTTTTACCAACATTTGAAAACAAAACAACAACCTCCCAGCTGCTCTGTGGAGAACGGATTGAAGGGAGTAGGAGTAAATAACAAGGGCACTCTACGCAGGAGGTGCTACACAGCTTAGGCCAGCAGTGATGTGGTGAAAGTGTCCTCCCTGTAGGAATGGGGAATTGAGGTTTCAGAAGGTGAAGTGCTCAGGGTCATTTCAGAGAACTATGAACCATCACAGGCACAGAGGGAAGGGGAAGGATGGGGCTAACATTTCTGTCTGTTTTCTGCCTGCCAGACTCTGTGCTAGTGCTCAACTCCTGCATCTCCTAAAGGAGATGCCATATCTCTAATCTTCCAATGGCCCTCTGCACTGCTCTGTCCAGTACAGTAGCCACTACCCACATGTGACTGCTGAGCATTTGAAGGGCTACCAGCCAAAACTGAGATGGACTCTAAGTTTAAAATATATACCAGTTTTTGAAGACATGGTACAGAAAATGGGGCTGTAATTTCTTATATTGATTAATATTGATTATTTGTTGAAATGATAATATTTTGGAAATATTTGATTAACTAAAATGTATTATTAAAATTTATCAAAAGGGTTCTTGGGCCAGTTCCTGGCACATAAGGAATTTTTTATAACATTTACTACTATTGTCTGAATATTTGGTACTATTGACTGATCTTTCCTTTCTGAAACTCTCCTTTGGCATCTGTGATATTGCACTATTTTTATCCTCTCATTTTTCTGATTGCCCTATCTTGGTTTCCTTTTTGTTCCTTGTCTTGCTTCAAAACATGAGAATTCCCAAAGATTAAATTTTACTAATATGCCGTTCTTTCTACTCCCACCATCAATTACTCTCATTGTTAAGATCTTAGAAATGGGGGATATATTGGCTTGAAAAATCTCATATTTCATTGCTTTATGTAATGCAAATTTCAATAATAAATAAAACCAGTATAAACAAGTTTAGGAACAAAATTAACTGACTTTTGTAAGCATACAACATGACTAGATGGAATACATCAGTAATTTTAAAAGTACCCTCTTATACTGACTGTCACCATATTGTGGGTTATAGAGAGAATGGAAAATATTGGTTAATGCTGTGAATTGGTTAAATGGAAATTGATTAAGTGGCAAACAATTGGAGCACATTTGTTATACTGAAATGAAATCATTTCCGTGCATTTATCCAAAAGTCCTTAAGGATAGGTGCTTTGTTTATAAATTCTTAGTTGAAGTCTGAGGAATAAAAGATGGATAGTTGGGCAAATGGATGAATGGCAATCACACCTGTTTCTGTGCCTTCATATGTTTTCTTCTTCTTAAAAATACTTTCCTTTATTGGAATTATGTCTAATCTTACCCACTTCAGTTAAAAAAGGATATCTTATTTGATGCATCTAGTGATGCCTTGTATTTTTTATTATTGGGTATAGTTTTCATCCCCTCTCTTAATTGATGGCTAAGACCATGCTACAGATTCACAATGCCATACAAATAGCTTGCATCTAATAAATATTTAGTGATGTTCCCTAGAAATCTAAAAAGGTTGTACTTACTGGGATGTGGAAATTGTGGTCATATGAGCCACATTTCAGCATTTATTTTATAAAACCCCTTTGGACAACAGATTTCAATACAAAAATTAGATATAGACAATTCAGCATTTATAGAAAAGATATATTTCTAGATAATTTGGCTACTAACATTAAACTAATAATAATTTCAAAACTGAGTTAGTAACATGAAGAAGTAGAACTGAGTTTAGATCATGACTTTGCCAAATTCTACTTCTGTCTTTGGATAAATCATACAATCTCTCTTAGCTCTAGCTTTTTTGACTGCTAATACTAGAGATTGATTGCTCTTTAGATTTGCTTTCACAACAAGTAACGTAAATATTTCTGATAAAACACTTTGAAGAAGGAAATTAAGTCATAATGGAAACTAAAGTGTCCATGCATTAGCACAGTGAGATGTATCTGAAAAACGGGGTAATTAGACCAAATATATTATAAATGGGATAGATTATTAGACCAGAAGAAAATATACATATGTAAAAACATTCACTAATGTAATATCTCATTCCCATTGGATTTTCTTTTTGGAATATGCATGATTATTAGTGGGGTATCATTGAATATGTGTAAAACTGTAGCTCCTGCACCATATAAACATAAAATAATAAATCCATTATGTTGCTGTTGAAATATTACCAATTTCATAAAAATACTGACTTTGTTTTTCATTACAGCTGCCTCTCAGAAAGGAAGCTGTTGCTCTTGCTAACAGCCTAAGCATGTGTGAGTGTCCCAGAATTGAATATCTACAGCAAAAGCACAAGGATGAGAAGAAAAACTCTTTTGACCATGAGCTCTTTAGACATGGTAATACAAATATACTCTATTTCTGAACTTTTAAGTTATAAGTCTTCAAATTCATTAGTTTCATAACATTTTTGATACTTGGTTTATCAACTCGGGAGATTTTCTGAAATCATTTTATTTAGTATTTACCAGTGTAGTGATACATGATTCTGATTGATTACTTTAGTCAGGCTGTCAACAAATATTACTGAGTGATTATTATGTGTCAACATTAATAGGATGAGACTCGTTTGTTACCCATATTTAATCCTTGTTATCTAGTATAAAGTCTGCTTTTGTTCCTTGTGTCATAAAATAAACTTTAGATATACATACATACATACATACATACATACATACATACAAATGTATATATATTATTTACAATTACACATACCCCAAATTTGTGGGAAAGAGAAAAGAGAACTTGGCCCATTTATGCAATAATCATCATATAGAGCACTCAGGAAGTCAGACCTTATTTGTCCTTAATTATCAAAATATAAGATGATAAGAAAACCTGGTTATAAAACCTGGTTATAGAATTGGCAAAGACCTATTTTGTAGTATATGGATTGCTTTATAAGTTGCCTTTTTAAAGATAAACTTTTGTTATTTCATTTATTCAGTCATCAGAATTTTATTTGCATCTTGAGTAGATATAAAAAAAAAGTACATGATTTATTTGTAAGACACTTCTAGAAGAGGTTCCCTGGTACCTACAGATTAGCGGAAAAGACCAGCTCATCATGTCCTCTCTTGCCTCGCCCTCTTCCACAGTTCATTTTTCATCCCACCAGTATTTCCTGAATGCTTATACACAATGAGGCACTTGGTAGGTGATAGGGATAGTCAATGCAAACTAGACAGTCTTGTCTTTTATGGTGCTCACAATCATTAATTATTATGCAAATTAATGTATAATTACAATTATCATAACAGCCACTACGTGAAGTATTAATGCATAGTATCAATTCTCATCACAAAGAGAATTGATCAGGTTAGGAAGTAAGGGACACCTATTCTTTGGTCTTAACTATCCAATCTACTGAAGATTTGAGTAGTCAGAAATTTGGTTAACTCATTTATATGAGTGATATTCTAGGTTCCAGAAAATTAAGCAGATTATTGAATCTAGAAAGAACTATTTATTTGAAAAAAACATTTAAATCTTTTTTCTCATCCTTCTCCATTCCCATCCTACAGATGGTCTTTTCTATCTTTCTAGCAGCATATGCTTTCCAAAGCAATTCATTTCTACCAATTAACATTTTATAGTTTACTAGAGGCCTGGTGCACAAAAATTCGTGCGCTTGGGGGTGGGGTCCCTCAGCCTGGCCTGTGCCCTCTCACAGTCTGGAACCCCTGAGGGGATGTCCACCTGCTGACTTAGGCCTGCTCCCTTAGTGACATCAGTTGGGACATCCTTAGTGCTGCTGAGGAGGCAGGAGAGGCTCCTGCCACCACCGCTGTGCTCAGAGCTGTCAGACTTGTGGCTGAGTGGAGCTACCCTGTGGGAGCTCATTGACCACCAGGGGGCAGCTCCTGCATTGAGAGTCTGCCCCCTGGTGGTTAGTGAGCATCATAGTGACCAGTTGTTCTGCCATTAGGGTCAATTTGCATATTACCCTTTTATTATATAGGATATGTAGTTCTTTAAAAAGTCATCTGAATGTTTTATGCATTATAATTAGAAGTTACTCTATATGATTCAATGACTCCTGGAAATCCTTAGGATTTAGTGAACCTCAAAGTTCCCTAAAATCTAAAGGGAGAAGAAATGTCCATCCATCTATGCTCTAAGCCATATGCTAAATACTAATGATGCAGAGATGAATTTTTACAACAGTTAACATTGAGGACAACAGATTTCTTATTTTAAGTTACTTAATAAAAACACTGCTAAATTATTGGGTCCTTTCCTTCCTTTTCTGTAAAGCTTTGCTTGATATAATCACAGGAATCTCCTTTTGTAACCATTGCATTTATTCAACAAGTATTTCTTGAGCTACTATTTTGGATCAAGCAATGTACTATGTGCTATCCAGTGGCAACAAGTTAGGAAGGATCTCTGCCTTTACAGAACATACAGTCAGGTCTGGAGCCAATAAGGAATGTGCTATTGGAAAATTACTAAAATTAATTGTTAAAAATTATTTGTTTTTTTCAACTTAGGCATCCTCCTCATTACAAAGGTTTTCCTTGGACAGAGTGTTCAGGCTCGTGAACAGGACTCCATCAGTCAAGCCAACTATCCAATGGTTAATTCAGTGTTCATCCCTCGAAAATGTGCACTAAGTATGTCTGCCATAAAGAGAAATGTGCTTTCATCTTTCTGAATACAAAATGTTTGTATTTAATACAGAGCTTACAATTTGACTTCTACTTAAAGTAGTTTGTAAACTTTGCTGCAAAAAAATGTTCCTAGCTACTAATGAACTTCCATTTTTTTCTAACCCCTACTTTAATGTCATTTATGTGTGCAAATATTTTATTTGTAAAATTTTATATTTTACACACATATAATCATCCTATCTAATAAAGAGGAAATATGCTAATTGACCCTCACACTGTTGCAAAGATGGAGGCGCCCACAGCCAATAAGGAAGGAATATGCTAATTTACTATTCCACCTTCAAAGAGGCGGCTCCCATGGCCAATAAGGAGGGAATATGCTAATTGACAGACCGCCCTCAAAGATGGTGGCACTCACAGCCAATAAGGTGGGAATATATTAACTGCCATGCCCTCAAAGATGGCGATGCCCACAGCCACAAGATGGCGGTGCCCAGTCCCCTCAGTCCTGCTGGGGAGGCAAGCACGTGGCAAGGCCAGGCCTTTCCCTAGGAGGGCCCAGCTGCTCCACGCACCTTCCCCCACTCCCCTCAGACCTCAGGTGCCCAGGGTTGGCCTGAGGCGCAGGCAAGCCTCAGATGGAGTCTCAGGTAGCCAGGGCCAGCTGAGGCTTGCCCTGTTGGCAGAGGCAGCAGCAAAGATGTGATGGGTGTCCCTTCCCCTGATCGCCTGGTCACCTCCCACCTCTGAGGGCTCCCGGACTGTGAGAGGGGACAAGCCGGGCTGAGGGACTCCCTCCAGTGCATGAATTTGCACTGGGCCTCTAGTATATATATATTACATATGATAAAAGATAAAAACCCTTTCAACAACAAAGGTTTTAGAGAAACACATTTGTCAAAACTATATAATCACATATTGAATAAAAAAGTGAAAAAGTATGAAAAGGGAAATAATATGAAAAAAAGTAAATCCTACTAGTCTATATTGTGACAGAGTGACTAGAAAGTACTTACCAAATTAACAAATGGTCTAGGTAGTGTGGGAAGATATAAGAAAAAACCCCTCCACACACTAACATAATAGTTGGAACTTACTGAATTTGTTGTTTATGAATCTATGTAAGAATGAAAAAAGTATATTATGTGTCATGTTGAAGAGTATTTATTTTGCCTGTTTTTATTTCTGATTTTACTCTAGATTCTATAGTGGGACAAAGAAACTGTGATTGCAACTTTCGTCAGTGCAAGTGGTTTGTCTTTGATCATGACCTTGTTTTGCCAGAATACATCGTTGAATTTGAGTTTGTTACAGTGGTATGGATGTATTTTTAATACTAGAGTTTCTTAAATGAGAAGATAACATTAATTTGAAGTCTAATAATGTTATGTCAAATTTTAAAAACAAATCGTTATAACGCCAAAATATTTTAATGATGCAAATATATTACATGAGTAACATATGGCTGGAGTCCCATTGGAAAAGATTCAAACTATATTGAAGAATATGGAATAAACATGAAAATCTGCTTTTACTTTAACCCCACTCCCTTTCAAGAGGCATCCATTATTATCAGCTTTGTGGGTTTGTTTTCAGACTTATTCTATGCATTTACAAATATCACAACACATACCATTTTACATTGTGAAATCAAATTCTAAGTATTCTGTGATGATTTTTGCCTTTAACAATATGTTTTGGACATATTTTCACTTCAGTACATATAGGTCTATACATCAGTCTTTTGGTAGGTGCATACTATTCAGTAATAATCTTATTTATTTGACTTCCTTATTGATGAAACATAGGTTTCTTTCAGTATTATTACTATTTAAAACAATATTTCAGTGAACATCATTGTAGATATTTCTTTGTAGCATAGATTTAAAGAAGAATGTGGTTAGTAAAAGGGCATATGCATTTTAAACTTTGACAATTTGAGCATTCTCTGCAAATATTTTACCATTTTATAAATTTCCAACAGTATTACAGTGTTTGGTTTTGTTTTTTTTTGTTTGTTTGTTTGTTTTTTTGCATCTTTACCGACACCAGATATTACCAATCTTGTTTTCCTCAATCTCATGGGGGGGGGGAAGGATATTTTATTATTTCATATGTTATGGGTTATTTATAATTTTTTAAATCACCTATAATATCTTTTAACCATTTTCTATTGGGCTCATTGTTTTCACACTGATTGGAAAAATTCTTATATGCATTCTGGATATTAATCCTTTATCATGTCTATATGTTGCAAATATTTTTTGTTACTTGTATTTTTATTTGTAGCAAAAAAACTTTCCTTTCATTTTAATTTGTAATTTACACATTAATTTTTAAGAAATCAGATATTTCTTTCTTTTCCAGTATGGACTCTAAATTTTATGACTCATTTCAGAAGGCTTATATAAATATTCTTTATTTTCTTCCAAATTTTATATAGATTATTCTAAAACTTTTAAATATTTAGTACCATCTAGGTATTTTTCTATATTGTGTGAGGTAGGTATGGTGAACAAATAAATTTTCTCTTAAAAATGAATAGCTACTTGACAAACATCATCTTTTTTCCTCTATTTTACGATACCATCTTTGTTTTTAAAATTATTTTCTTATACAAGGGGTCAATTTATAGATCTTTCTATTCTGTTCCATTCATCTGTCTAATCTTGGACCCCTATCACATTGTTTTTGTTATTGATGATACGTTTTGCTAAGTAAAGGGCAAATTCCCTTCCCTTGCCCCAACTCATTGAAAAAAAAATTCTCAGCTACTCTTGAGCATTTTCTTTTCCAAATAAAATTTAGAATCAGCTTGTTAAGTTCTATTTTAAAATTCTATTAGGATCAGATTGAGATTGTATTGAATTTAAAACTTCATTTAGGGTAAAATAAATACTTTGCAGTATTGGGCCTCTCATCCAGGAACATGATAAGTTATTTCATTTACTCAAGTCCCCTCTGACAGTTTTCTTTATATAGGTCTTAATTCTTGTTAAGTATAGTTCTGGGCATGTATATTTTATATTGTTATTATGAATGGGATTGTATTAGTCAAGTATGCTTTCCAGACAAATAGTAAATAGAAAAAAAAATCAAATTATAAGAAGTTGAGAGGTGAGCAGTTCCTGACTGTTCAATGATGTCAGCAAAGACAGTAACTCCATCATTCTTCTGCTTGCCACTTCATGAGCTTTTTGACCGGAAGATTCAGTTCTTTCTTTAGTTTAGGGAAGTTTTCTTCTTGCAATTCCTTGATCATTTCCCCTCTTCTACTTTCTGTCAAGCTCCCTGGAAATAAACATTGGACATTCCAAATTATCCTCCACATCTTGTAAATTTTTATTTCGTATCTTCATTTTTAAAATTTGTGTTCTGGATGAGTTCCACAATATCAGCTTCCACATTGCTAATTTTATCTGCTGCCACATCCATTTGGTCTGTCAAAGCATTTATTAATTCCACTTACTGTTTTTATTTCAAAGTTTTTATTCTATTTTTCCTATAGTAGTTTATTCTATTATAGATGCTTTATTCTCCCAGGTTTTTGAAAATTCTCTTATAGATTGTTTTGTTTTTTTTCTAGAGTCATTTCTGTCTGTCCATGTTGTTCTTGCTTATCATAATTATATAATTATCTGATTACTAATTACCTGGAGCATTCTCCTGCTGTTTCACTTATCCACTCAGAACACCAAGTTTCTCTGGACTTGCTCTGCAGGGTTATCTCCTGCATGTGTTTTGGCTTCAGGTTACCTTTCTGCTCCTATTTCTCTGTCAATTCAGTCCCCTCTGATTTATGTCTCACAATTTCTAGTCTTTTGTTGTGCCCTATCCATTGTTATCTAATTTTTTGCTAATTTTAAGGAATATTTAGTGGGAGGGGATTCTTAGCTCACCTTTTCTTAGCTCACAATTTTAATCTACTCTCCTTCTGAACTTTTGCCTAATGTGATTCTTATCATCATAGGTATCTATACTAATAAAAGGGTAATATGCTAATTAGAGTGGACATCTTCTGGACAACCTTCTGGACGTCCTTCTGAACAAAGCCATGGTGGTGGGGCGAGACAGAGGCGGTTAGGGGCAATCAGGCCAGCACGGGAGAGCAGTTAGGAGGATCAGGCGGGCAGGGAAGAGCAGTTTGAGGGATCAAGCTGGCAGGGGAGAGCAGTTAGGGGGATCAGGCCAGCAAGGAGAGCAGTTAGGGTCACCAGGTCGGCTGGCAGAGGTGGTTAGGGGCAATCAGGCAGGTAGGCAGGCAAGCAGTTATGAACCAGCAGTCCTAGATTGTGAGAGGGATCTGGATTGGAGAAGGTTCCAGACAGGCTGAGAGACCCTCGCCCCTGTGCACAAATTCCATGCACCGGGCCTCTAGTCTATAATAATAAAAGTATAATATGCTAATTAGACTGGACATCCTTCTGGAAAAAGCCAGGGCTGAGAGGGCCGAGGCAAAGGAAGCCGCTGCAGCAGGCAAGGGCTGAGCCTCTTGCATGAATTTCGTGCATTAGGCCTCTAGTTACTATATAACTAAAAAAAGTTATCTTTTCTAAATAGCCTATTTC
This sequence comes from Murina feae, assembly GCA_004026665.1. Taxonomy (NCBI): domain Eukaryota; kingdom Metazoa; phylum Chordata; class Mammalia; order Chiroptera; family Vespertilionidae; genus Murina; species Murina feae. Next base: position 35,985 of record PVJC01010069.1, read on the forward strand.
TTTTTCAAAATGATAAACTCAGCAACCAAATTTTCAATATTTTAAATAAATTTTAGGTCAAGACTTATTCTTTATTTTCTTCAGTCAACAATGCTATTCTAGAAGAAAGCAAAAAAAATTCAGAAGGATCAATATTGTCCCAGGAATTGAAATTTGATGATGAAGTTATAAAAATGGACCCCAGGATCAAGCCAAAACCAAAACTTATTAGTTTGGATGACAAAACAATACTTTCCCTTGCCAAGACTAATGTATACAGTCATATTGTGGTAAGTATTATGATAAATAACATTTTTGGATAAGAACCTTGAATTTGGAATCAGAACTTATCATATGAAATCTAAAGAAGTTAAACCACATGTCTGATCATGCCAGACATCATGTGGTCAAATTCCAAAGTACCTGACCCTTGCCTTCTATGTGGACTATATTTGTGCTGTCTGGTAGTAATGTAATATTAACTATACACGTAATTTAAAATTTTCTGTTATTCACCTTTACAACATATTTTAAAAATTGGCCCAGGTCAGGTAGGTTACTTGGTTGGAGCATCACCCCAATACACCAAAGTTGTGGGTTTAATCCCTAGTCAGAGTACATATAAGAATCAACCAATGAATGCGTGAATAAGTGGAACAACAAATCGATGTTCCCCCCCTCCCTCTATCAATAAATAAATAGATAATAAAATTTAAATGTCAGGATTAATTTTAGTAATATATTTTAGTTAATCTAAAATACCCAAAATATTATCATTTGGAAATACAACTGATATTAAGATTCATTAATCAAACTGTTTCATAATAAGTATTTGAATTCTGGAATATGTTTTACAGCACATTCCAATTCATTGTTTCTTTTTTATATTTTCCTTTATTGATTAAGGTATTACATATGTATCTTTATACCCCCATTGCCCCCCCAACCGCCCAATCTGGTGTCTGCAATTCATTGTTTCTGCACTATAATATCAAGATGTCATATTTGAGTAATACATTTTTTATAATAAAGCCTTAGTAATGCAAGGTATAATATATGAGTGTGTTTTGACTGGATTGAAACTCCATAATATGTATTCCTGTAGACTTAACACATTAAGCGCCAAGCCTGTTTTATCTTCCTTTCCCATTAGCCCGTGATATCGGATTTCACTGATATGCTGGCAGCCGGAGAGTGAGGAGGTCCAGGCGGAAAGTACAATGTCAGTCACTGGTGACTGACATGGCATTTAATGTGTTAAAGGGATTGAATAAAAGTTAAAGATATAACAGAAGATAGATCTTTTATTTACCTGTGATTTGTAAGATAAAAAACAGAGAGGAGGAAAAAAACTAACAAAACAGAGAGGAGAATATGATTTCAGAATGCCTTAGCCTGCTATGACCTCAACCTGGATGCATTAATTTGACCAACACCTATAACATAAGAATGGAGAGGCTTTTTCATTTTAAACTTGTTTATATTGCTTAAAAGCCAGCAAACTTTCTACAGCTTCTAGGAAGAATACTAGATGTCGCAAGAATGTTTAGAGAGCACATCCTTTTTCTTCCTTCCTTTTGCCAATACTGTGAGTTCAGGTACATACCTCTCATTTTCTTTTCAGTCATCCCCACTGGATTGAGTTTTATGAAAACATACATAAAAAATGAATAAATTATATAGAAATAAAACCCCCAGATTTGTAACATATAATTTTATATTCTCTTACAGCACAATTACATACCAAAAAATTAGGGTTGTCAGTGATAGTCTGTTTTTTTCACTGATTTATTCATCTAGCATTTACTGAGAATGTGCTATATTTTAGGCAATGAGGTAAGTATTGGGGGTTCAGAATGAAGAAATGATTTCTCCTGCATCAAGGACATCATTTTAGTGAAGGAGACAGATATGCAAAAAAAAAAAAAAAAAAACACAGGAAGCTTGGAGTTGCTGGGAGAGTTCCACAGAGAGAGGTGAGTTTTGTGCAGATTTTTGAAGGATAAGCGAAATTTAGTTGTTTACAGAGGAAATACTCTACCCGTGGGCACTTGGTTTTGAAAGAGCACGGTGTCTTCTGGGAACACAGAGGAAACTCAGTGTGACTAGAACATAGGATGTGTGATGATGGTAGAAGGGAGAGGTGTCGGATGGAATACAGGAAGCAACGTGAAGCAATAGGTGGAAGCGTAGGAGATGATAGCCATATTGGAATGGATTTTTAAAGGCAAGTTTAAAATTTTAGATTCTTTAAGAAACCGGCTTTCTGTAAAGACTAATTTTAGCAGCTTGTGGTTAGATTTCACTGAAGGCAGACTAGTGGTATGGAAATCCAGTAAAAACTATTGTAGTAGTTCAAATGACAAATAATAGTCTGAACTAAGGCACTGATAGTGGCGACAGTATGGAGTGATTGGTTTGAGAAACATTTCTAGAATCAAATGAATGTGGAAAAGAGGGAAAGGGGTGATCAACAATATCTGTTAGATAGTGAAACTCTTAATCAGGATTGACAACATAGACTATCAAATATATATATAGGGAAGTTGATGAATTCAGTTGTGTACATGTTAGGTTAAGTTATCTGTAGAATTTATCATGGATAATACCTACATATAACCTGTGGAATAAACTAGTATGCATAAATTGGCCCTTCTTAATTTTAGCTAAGTTTTGACAGCTATATGACATTTATTTGTTTCTCCCTACCAGTTATATCTATAGTATATATAATAAGGTATTTGATGGTAGAGGTAAGTGAAGAAGATTGGGAGCTAGACACCTGATTTTATCGTAATACCAATTGTGAATACTGCAGTTATTTTCTTATGCCACTGTTTATTTTGTAGACTATACATAAACATAATCTTCACTTGATACCATTCACAATGCTGTAGCTTAAAGACAAAAAGATATGTAGATATCAGGGTCTCCCCAAATATAAAAATATATAATAACATTCATTTTTATATAGCCCAGGAAAATGGACAGGGGAAGTCTGGGCCAAATTCTGACACAGACATTGTCTTGGCCACTCTTCCACCTCCTTCTTTGATGTTCTGTCCTCCTACTTCAGCATCTCATTCAGCCTTTCTTCCTCAGTCTAGTGCTCTCACAGGTTTCCAGCAGTCAAGGTATATCCTTGCTATCCACTCTCTCTCGTGAGTTATCCAGCTAATATCCAAAATCTTTAGGGCCTAAATTGTTCACAGGCTGTCCTAAGCAATATATTTGTCCTAATAAATATCTCAACAATATCTATATATATAAAAGCCTAAGTGACTGGCTGACCAGCTGACTGGCCAACCGTACAGTAGCTATGATGTACACTGATCATCGGGAGCAGACATTCAACACAGGAGCTGCTGAGCTGTGGTGATTTGGCAGCTGGGGTTCTCAGGTGACACACCTGGAACCAGAGAGGAGGGAGCTCGATTCCGGGGTGCATCACCCAAGAACTGCCCTCTCGCAATCCAAGACCCCTCAGCAGATGTTGGAGATCGGTTTTGGCCCAATCTCCACAGGCCAGGCTGAGGGACCCCACAAATCCATGCCATGGGTCTCTAGTATTTAACTATTTTCTTAAAATAATTTCATGCCAATTATAAACTTAGACCAAGTGGAAAGTCAAATTAATTAAGAACCAGATCCAATGATGCTATAATAAACGTTACCTTCTAAAAATCTACATTAGATTTTTAAAATATATTTTATTTTTAAAAAGATTTCAGAGAGGGAGGAAGAGGGAGAGAGAGATAGAAACATCAATGATGAGAGAGAATCATTGATTGGCTGCCTCCTGCACACCTCACACTGGGGATCGAGTCTGCAACCCAGGCATGTGCCCTGACCAGGTATTGAACCATGACCTCCTGATTCATAGGTCTTCACTCAACCACCGAGACACTGGCTGGGCAGATTTCTTTTTCTTATTGGCTCAATCTTAATGTCATTTAAGTAACTATGGTATAGAGTATAATCTGTCTTAATTTTTAATTTATGTTTTATTTTACTTCAGAATCTGAATCTACATGGAAACAGCTTGAGTAGACTAAGAGATCTCTCCAAGTTAACAGGACTTCGAAAACTTAATATCAGCTTTAACGAATTTACTTGCTTAGATGATGTACACCACTTGGTAAGAACTGTTCTTTTAAAATTATTTAAGTAAAACAGAATTATTAATTTAATCAATAAATTGTGTTTGTAATTATGACCTCATACATACCATATTCAAGATTATATAGCCCAGATTAGGCACAAAACCTACATACATTATACTATGTTACTTTCTCTAAAATAGAGATTCCATTTGAAAACCAAATATACATCTGTGGTCATATCTGATTTCTAACTACTTTAAAAAAATTTTATTAAAACCATTTCAGATTGTTTTTAAAATATCCTTTGGAAAGTGTTGTTTTCATTATTTTCTGCTCTACTACTTCACATCTAATATTGTCAGTTCCTCCCATCTGTTTATTATCCATGTTATTTCTTTTTCTCTCTGCCTTGTCCTTTCTACCTGAATGTCACATGCATGGCTCTTGTTTGACTCATGTTTGTCATCTCATAGTTCATAGGACAAATATAGTAATGCTCATATATACATTAGTTTGGATCTTATCTGGCTTTTGCTTTCCTTGTCATATATTATATAGCAAAACTAATTACATATGTGATTTCATAATTCCAACCCCGCATTCCAAGTCTCCCTGGGTCACAACTCATTGACATATCTTTTCAGAATATCATTCTCAGCTCTTATTCATTCTCTACCTCCTAGCAACCATATCAAAGCCCTTGCACTGCTGCTTCCACCATTGTTGTGGGAGCAGTTACTTTGTTTATTGGCCTTAGGTTTCAGTGTTGATTAAGCTCCCTTCCTTGTTTCTTATGGTAAGCCAAAGTCCCATTTATTTATTCATTCATTCATTTATAAATTGAATTTATTGGGGGACATTGGTTCACAAAGCCATATAGTTCTCAAGTGTACAACTCAACAAAACATAATCTGCATACCGCATCGTGATTGTGAACCCATTGCCCAAAGCAAAGTCTCTTTCAGTCTCCATTTTCCCCCTTTTGCCCATTTCTGTTTGCTCTACCCTGATGATTCCCTGAGACCCCGCCTCACCCAATTTACAACCCCACCCAAGTTGTGGGCAGCAGCTTTTTCATATGAATAGCCTGTCCTTTCTCAGGCTAAAAACATGTCAAACAAGCTGCAGCTGGGTCAGGGAGCCCCAAACCTATCAATAAAGGCCCAAGACACAGCACAGCACGATCCTGCCTTGCTTCATAGCTGGGCCTCATCTGGGCACTTCCAAACCTGATACAAAGAGGAGGAATCTGCAGATTTCTCTGTAGCTCCTGCTAGGTGGTCCTAGGCACTGTCTGACTTTGCACCTCCCTGGAGACCCAAGAGCCAGTGCACCCACTGGTCAGTGTCAGAACATACCAGATACAACTCTACCCATCTATAAGCAACACACTCAAAGGACAGATTCAGTGAACACCAAAGCCCCACTGAAGCAAGTCCTGCTCCATAAGGGAGTCTCCCACACAGCAACTCCCCACTGTAGTTGCAGCTGGTCCTCACAGCCAATTGGCCTGGAGGTCAATTCCTCCCAGTGACACTAACAGTAATCAAGCCTCAACTACAAGACTGTGCTCACAGCCCACAAAGGGGTGCACCTAGAACTCCCAGCTCAGGTGACTGGGAAGGCTGAACCACTGGGCCCTATAGGACAACTACTACATAAGGCCACTCTACCAAGTCAAGGAGATATAGAAGCTCTACCCAATATATAGAAACAAACACAAGGAAGCAGTCCAAAAGTGAGGACAAAGAAACATGTCACAAATGGAAGAAAGCAAACTACTGGATATAAAGTTCAAAACCACAGTTATAAGGTTATTCAAGAATCTTCTATAAACCTCTAAGGGACTTAGTGAGACTTTCAAGGATCTTAGTGAGAATGCCAAAAAAAAAAAAGGAAAAAGACCAGTCAGAAATTAAGCATACACTGAATAAAATAAAGAATAATATATAGGGATTCAACAGTAGACTAGAGGATCCAGACAATTAAATCAATGATTTGAAATATGAGGAAGCAAAAATACCCAACCAGAAGAGCAAAAAGAAAAAAGAATCCAAAAATATGAAGATAGTATAAAGAGCCTCTGGGACAACTTCAAGTGTACCAACTGAATTATGGAGTGCCAGAAGAAAAGAGAGAGCAAGATATTGAAAACCTATTTGAAGAAATAATGACAGAAAACTTTCCCTACTTGATGAAAGAAATCGACTTACAAGTCCAGGAAGTGCAGAGAACACCAAACAAGTGGAACCCAAAGAGGACCACACCAAGACATATCATAATTAAAATGCCAAGGGCAAAATCAAAGAGAGAAACTTAAAAGCAGCAAGAGAAAAGCAGTTAGTTACCTACAAGGGAGTGCCCAAAGGACTGTCAGCTGATTTCTTAACAGAAACTATGCAGGCCAGAAGGGAGTGGCAAGAAATATTAAAGGGATGAATAGCAAGAACCTACAACCAACATAACTCTACCCAGCAAAGCTATCATTTAGAATTGAAGGTCAGATAAAGAGCTTCACAGACAAGGAAAAGCTAAAGGTGTTCATCACCACCAAATCAGTATTATATGAAACTAGAGGCCCGGTGCACAAAACTTTGTGCACTGGGGGGTGGGGGGGGGAGCAGGTGGAAGGGATCTGTGGGGCAGGGAGGAGAGTGACCTGTAGTAATCTCAACAATAAAGATTAATTTAAAAACATAAAAAATAAAAATAAAACTATCCTAATAATACACATATTAGATATTATGCTATCATTAAAAATAATTTTGAAGAACATTTAATGATATGTGGCCATGTTAAAGGATACAAAATTCTATGCAATATAATCTGTTTTATACAAAAATATACAGTGAGTGGCCAGATTATTATGACCACCTGATGTTTGTGGGCAAATTAGCTATAATTTCATGTTACTAGAGGGCCAGACCATTATAAATAGGGAAGCAGGTTGTTTACCATGACAGTAGAAGTGATTTTTTTCTGAAGATATGGGTTAATAATGTGATTTAACAGCCTTTGAATGTGGGATATCCCAATGCATGAAATTCTTGCACACGAGAGGGATCCCTCAGCCTGACCTGCACCTTCTCCAATCCAGGAATCCTCAGGGGATGTCCTACTGATGGCTTAGGCCTGTTCCCCATGGTTTTCTGCTCTCTGTGTGGTCTGCCTGCTCCACACCATGGCGATAGGCAAGCAGGCCCTGCTGGGTGCTGTCTGCGGGTGTGCTTGCCTGCTCATGGGTCACTGCAGTGGCGGCCAAGCAGGCTCTGCTGGGTGCTGCCTGCAGGCCACGCTTTCCTGCTCCCGGGTTGCTGGGTGCTGCCTGTGGGCTGCGCTTGCCTGCTGGGCTCGTGTTGCCAGGGCAATGCCACCAGCATCCCACCCTGGCCGCTATGGGCACCACCATCTTTGTCATGGAGTGATGGTTAATTTGCATATTATGCTTTTATTATATACTAGGGGCCCGGTGCACAAAAATTTGTGCACTCAGGGGGTGGGGGTCCCTCAGCCCAGCCTGTGCCCTCTTGCAGTCTGGGACACCTCGGGGGGGATGTCCACTTGCTGGCATGCCTGGCCAGCCTGGGTGAGGGGCTGAGAGCCATTTTCAGGCTGCCCACAGCCCCTTCAGGGTTCATGCACTGGGGGGTGGGAAGGCTGGTGAGTGCAGGCCTGGACGTTTCCCACCGGAGGACCCACGATTGCACACGCCCGGTGGGCCCACACCTCTGAGGGGACACACCTGGCGCAGAGTTGGGTGGCAAGCCAGGGGCGGACGCTGGTGCAGAATCCCTCAGTGGGGCCCTGCTGCTGAGCAAACACACCTGGGGTGGAGCTGGGCAGTGAACTGGCTACGGATACTCCGCACTGTGCAGCAGACGCTCCCATACGCCCTGTGGAGGCCCCTGGGGGGTGGATGAAGGTAGCAGACCCTGGACGGGTGTTCCTGGACACCCTGCGGAGGCCCCCAGGGCAGAGCCAGGCAGCAGACCCAGGACAGGTGTTCCTGGACACCCTGTGGAGGCCCCCAGGGCAGAGCCAGGCAGCAGACCCAGGACAGGTGTTCCTGGACACATAGCGGAGGCCCCCAGGGCAGAGCCAGGCAGTGGACCCAGGACAGGCATTCCTGGATGTCCCACAGAGGCCCCCGGGGGGCAAAGCCAGGCAGCAGACCCAGGATGGCTGCTCCTGCACACCCTGCAGAGGCCCCGTGCTCCTGCTTGCCCCGGGGAAGCCCCCAGAGAGTGGAGCCAGGCAGTGGACCCAGGACAGCTGCTCCTGGACGCCCCGAGGAGGCCCCAGGCCAGACCCCCCCTCCCACTGAGCTGACACACCTGGCACAGCTATGCCGGCCGTGGAGGCTCCCAGTGCAGAGCCGCCCTGCCAGCCTCCATCTTGGCTGGGTTAATTTGCATACAGCTGCTCTG
>PVJC01010070.1:0-44477 GCA_004026665.1 Murina feae
TGATTGTTACAATGTTTCAAAAAGCTGTGTTTCGCTAGAGGCAGTTTAATCGGAGCTGAGCTGAGGGGCGAAGCTTCACTTTCGCTCCTGCAGCAATGGAAAGGGCTGTTTACTCAGGTCCGTGAGTGGCGGCCGCCATGTTGGCTGGGCTAATTTGCATACAGCCGCTCTGATTGGCTGGTGGGCGTGGCTTACCCTGTCTCGGAGAAACGGTTAATTTTAATATTTCGCTTTTATTAGTTTAGATTATTTCCTTTCCTGCTTTTCATTTATCGAAAGTTGGAAATGTATATAAGAGAAAATTTTTGTTATTAGCAGAAGAGTAGGTTGAAGCTATACACATCTCCTCCCGGTGCCAAACCAGATTTACAGCTAAAATATACAGCAATCAACCTCAATGACCAACTTAAAGACTGCTGAACAGGAGTATTATATTCAAGAATTTCTAGAAGAAACTACACAGAGACTGGTCAGAAAGGTAGAGACACAGAAAGTGCTAGCCCCTGCAGCAAGGTTCCTCTGACAAGCTAGAAGGACATTTAGGTTACAAAGTCCCCCTGGGGAGAATGGTGCCTCAACCCCATGTTGAGACCCCAAACCAGAGTACTCAGGCAGCTGGGAAGAGGAACCTGCATAGCATGTGAGAGTGAAAATAAGTGAGGACAGTGTCTTCTGGGATTTTCTTTAAGAGGTAAAAAACACACAGTACATGGAAACTGCCTTAACATTTTGTATTTTTCTTTCTTGTTGACTGAATAAAACTGATGAACAATTTCATGTCCAAATGTTCTTAAAATCAAGGGGGAAAAAGATACTTAGGAATTAAACGTAATTCAAACATGGTAACAGAAGGCTTCTTAATTTAATGTCAGGCTGAGAGAAAGTAGAAAGTCAATAAAGATTTCTAAAGAGTGATGAAAAGGTAGAAGTGTCTTTCATGAAAATGGAAGCACTATTTTGTTTATTTGGCTGGGAGACACAATTAAGGGGAGAATAAGAAAACAAGGGTTATAACGATCAAAGTAAGGGAAAGTAATTTTAAAATTTCTTGGAAAATATTATTAGTAATCATTTTTTTTCACCCTCTTCCCACTGCATGTTGCAAAGGAAATCACCCTAAAAATGTCTTTCAAATCATTAATGTTCATTTTCTTTAAGCTAACTGTACTCCTAAAGAGGTAGCTATAGTTCCTATGTTCTTGATTCACATATATAATCATGAAATTTAATTTGCTAATCATCATAATTTTAAATAATTGTAGTGAAATAGTAAGTGAAAGAGATGGCAGGTCCTCTTTCCTCTCAACAATGTTACAATGCTACCTAGATTAACTGTATTAATGATTCTTGGCATTACTTGTAATTTTGTGGTACCACATAAATTCTTACATATATGCTCTACAGTAAGAACATTAAAAAGGACAATGCAAAGATAGAATGGCTTTAAACCCAGCCTGTGAAAATTGTATCTCTACCTCTGGGGGTGCCTGGAAGTCTGCATTTGAACTGTTGGCTTAACTAAGGGTTGTGAGATTTAAGGTGTGATTTTTAAGATCCTAAACTCATGTGATAATTGCCAGGGTCAGTTTCCTTACTGGTGCCTTGTAATTGGCCTCACCAATTTGACAAGGCAAGCTTTATTACACGACCAAGGGGCCTTTCAGGGTGTCCCAATGAGAACTCTTTGAGCTCTGCCAAAAGCAAGCTTCCTCACTCAGATCCTGTGGTGCAACGAGGAGACACAGTGCTTCCTTGTACATGAGTAAGAGCACATGGGAAGCTAGAGCTGCAAATGGCTCTTAGACTTCTGATGCTTCTGTATCCTCTTTTTCCCTTGCCCTTCCACTTCATTGTCTTTTTTTATTTTATTTTATTTTTTAATTTTGTTTTATTGCTTAAAGTATTACAACGAATGATAGATAGGTCTCCATTTTTTCCCTTGACCTTCCCCCCTCCTCCTCTAACCCCCCAGTGTCTTGTGTCCATTGATTATGCTCATATGCATGCATGCAAGTCTTTCAGTTGATCTCTTAACTCCCCCCCAACCCTCCACAGCCTTCCAGCTATAGGTTGACAGTCTGTTCAATGCTGTTCTGCCTCTATATCTGTTTATGCTTATCAATTTATAATGGTCTTTATTATCCATAAATAAGTGAGATCATGTGGTATTTTTCTTTTGTTGACTGGCTTATTTTGCTTAGCATAATGCTCTGAAGTTCCATCCATGCTGCTGCAAATGGTAAGAATTCCTTCTTTATTACAGCAGCATAGTATTCCATTGTGTAGATGTACCACAGTTTTCTAATCCATTCATCGCTGATGGGCAAAAAAATTAAAAATAGAACTTCCATTTGACCCTGCGATCCCACTTCTGGGAATATATATCCCAAGAAACCAGAAACACCAATCAGAAAGGATATATGCATCCCTATGTTCATAGCAGCACAATTTACCATAGCTAAGATCTGGAAACAGCCACCTCATTGTCTTTTGATAAAAGTCTTCTGTGAATATACTCAGCGAAGTCTGTTAGTCTTTCCAAATACCTGAATTATAGAAAACTTTCTAATACATTATTTCCTAGCCACAATAACCCTAGTGACCAGACCTAATATATATTTTCACATAGTTTTTTCTATTTTATTAGATATTTAAGAAAAATTAAGATACACACTTATGTTAGTGAAATATAACTATGTTTTATGCTAACAATTGCTGGTAGATTACAAAGTAATCATTTTGAGAAGAACAATTCATTTAGCTTCAACATTCTATAGCATTCTTTTATTAGAAAATTATTTCTGCCGTTCTAAAACACTACATGTATTTATTTCTACTCTTACATCAGAAAATATATTCCTGAATTTTTAAATATAGTTTTATTGATTTCAGAGAGGAAGGGAGAGAAAAACATCAATGATGAGAGAGAATCATTGATTGGCTGCCTCCTACATGCTCCCCACTGGAGATCGAGCCTGCAACCTGGGCATGTGCCCTGACCAGGAATTGAATTGTGACCTCCTGATTCATAGATTGAAGCTCAACCACTGAGCTATGCTAGCTGAGCTCTTCCTGAACTTTGAGTGAATTTTTACTTGTATCAGAAGAATCAAAATTATTCTATTCCATAAGAAAAAACTATGTTTTAAAAATTCCAGGATTTGCATATACTCAAATTTTCTATACATAAAAGCATTAATTCTTGCTTATTTTATTTTTCTAATATTTTAGAAATTTCTAACATTTAAAATATTATTCAGAAATTATAAAAAAAATTTAAATTGATACTTCAAATGTTAGTTTTATCAGAGGTTTAACCTTTTTCAGCAAAAGTAACATAATTGCCCTCACACTTTCACCAAGGCAAAGGTTCCTTTTCTATAAATTACTTTTGTGCACTATTAAAATTTCCTCTTATGAAAAGGCAAGACAGCTCTACAAATTCCTATATTTTGATCGAGAAAAGCACTTCCTTCACTTAAACTCAGGTATTACATTTTAAATTGCTCATGTAGTTCTTTTGTTAAGGGAGTCACAAAGATTTAGTATTACTTCAAAAATGTGTTAAAACTTCATACAAGGCAATAATGTGACATTTTCAAAATTTATTTAAAATAGAAATTCAATTTTGAGCCACAACATTATAACTATATGTGTTTGTTCTCTTCCTCCCCTCCTCTCCCCTCCCCTCCCCTCCCCTCCCCTCCTCTCCCCTTCCCTTCCCTTCCCTCTCTCTCTATAGAAGTTGTTTAGAACAGAAAATCATCATACTATTCAAATTTCAGGGAGTAGTGCCCTGACCAGATAGCTCAGTTGGTTGAAGCATCGTCCTGAACACCAAAAAGTTGCAGGTTCTTTGCTCTGATCAGAGCAAACACACAGGTTGAAGGTTTAATCTCTGGTCAAAGTGCATGTGGGAGGCAACGTATCAATGTTTCTCTCTCACACCAATATTTCTCAATAAAAACATACCTTTGGGTGAGGATTTAAAAAAAGCTAGAGGGAGTAGTTTATGAATCTGTATCTACTTATCTGCTTATAGTTTCTTCTCTGGGATTAATTAGTTCTTATATCACTTTTCAACCATTCCTTCTCCAGCCTTAGTCAATAAATGATGATTTTCCCTTCTCTTTATTCTTAATGCTATGGAAGAAATAAAACTTCATTGGGCAGCAAAGATACCAGAGTTACCTATATCTTCTATCTGTTGAACTCAGGCTTATCCCCATGGCTATAGTAATGTCATTTACTAAAGTCATGACCCTGTTAAAATATTTTCATTCTTTCATTCACTTATCTTAGCATCCTAAAAAGTCCTGTTTAGGATGAACTTACTCTATAGAAGTCCTACGTACCTAGCTGCCCATGTACCACTGCAGAATGGCTGTATAAATTACAGGTTCATGAACCCCATCCAATAGGCTTGTGAATCAGTATTTTTGCCACCTCCCCCACCTCTGAGGTAACTTCAGAAAATAAACCAGCTGTTTAAAATCTAATCTATCCTATTTTGTATTTTTTATTCTGTAGATCTCCTGTTCAAATAAAGCAGATAGGAGTAATAATTTATAGTGAATAAAGGAAGAAGATGTAAAACTATCACTACACAGTTCAGGTTGTAGGACCTGCTTCTAAAACCCTGAACAATTTATTAAGGTCATGAGGGCAGCACTAATACATATACCTGAATAGCTGCTTCCCTTAATGATGTTCACTTGATTCTAGCCTAGAATGTTAAATATAAGTGGATAATTTGACATATAAAAAGAATATGCTATTTAATCATTCATTCCATCAACAGCTTTTGCTTACCTACTGTGTGTTCTAGACTCTGAGTCCCTTCTTTCTTAGAATTTATATTTATTACAGGAAAACAACCCATAAATAAGGATGTAGTATAATGTTGGTAGTAATAAAAGCATGGAAAGAAGAGAGCAATTGTGGTGGCATAAATAGGGTAGTCCAAAAAGTTCTCTCTGAAGACTGATTAAGGTTAGGAAGCAAGTTATGTAAATATTTATGGAAAAGCTTTCCAGGAAGAGGGAAACACATGATTAAAATCCTTGAGTTGGAAACATGTTTTGTCTATTAGAAGCAAAGTTAGCAGGCCAGGGCATCTGGAACTGAGTGATAGGGAGACAGTAGGGGGAAATAGGATATGTAGGAAACAGAGCACATAGGGGTTTTTAATTTTGTTCTGAACGTAAAGTGAAATTATTCCAAGTTCAAAGCTACTCCAAACATATTCTCTACTTACGCAATTTGTAAATTCCTAATGGGCAAAAATGCAGTCATAAATGTCCCCTATGCTTGGTTCATTGTCACCACTCCATAATTGGTACCACTGTTCAACAGGAATCATTGATTAGGATCACGGATTCCAGGTTTACAAGTAGTCAAAAGTCATCTTGGACAGCTATATAGTTTCTGCACGTATTAGGTAAACGTGTCAGTGAATCAGGTGTCCAAAGACTGTTTCACTTTTACAAGTGGTCTCATAATCTGGTCTGGATGTAAGCACTTCTTCCAACAGAGTGCTCATCATCTTGCAGAGCCTTCTATTGCAATTTTGGGTATTTCTACTAGAAAATTAAAGAATAGTCAAAAGACATATATGTGCTCTCATTAGTTTTTAGCAAGTGAAGTTGCTTTATTTCATTTTTATGTGGAAATGAATAGTTTATACATGAAGAATTCAAATCACTTAAGCCAATTTCTTGAGGGCATGATCATGTTGTTTCCCATTTCATTTTTTCCTTTGGATATCTGTACAAATCATTGCATAGATATTTTAGCACTCATAAATGCTGCTCATGCTTATGTACAGCTTTTCACCTTTGAGACATGTAATGTGAATATACTTCCTAGTGTTCTGTAAGTGGGTGAGGCCAATGAGCTAAGAGCTGAGGTAACATATATCACTTCGTGTCCAACTATTTAATTGCCAGTCAAATAAATTCCAGAGCTTTCTTTTCCTTTTCACAGTCACTGGAAATAGTAGAGATGGTGGCTGTTTCATCATGCTGAGTCACTGAATGACCACAATGAATAGAGTCTCCTTGCTGATAGAGATAACATTAAACAAATATTGTTAAGTGGCTACTACTAAATTTCAACAGCAGTCCTTCACCTGCATATTGTGATACATTAGTAATTCTCCAAATCAGAATTGGGTTATTCCAGTAAGCAGCTTTAATGTAGTTGCCAGTACATAATAATTACTCAATAGCTGTTTATTGGTTATATTAGGAGGCTATTTAGACTTACTGTCTCAATTTTGCAAGGGCCATTGAGTAATAATGGCTTATTTTTCTAAAAATAATGTCGGTAAATACCCAGTTACCAAGTTTTTAAATTTCCAATGAACAATATTAGTATCACAGAAGCAAAACATGATCTCTTATCTTGCATACCCAAGCCAATAATTAAATATGAAGTTATTAAATCAGTAAACTACAAGGAATATGAAAAATAGCAACAAAATAGAAATATTTTCCCTCTGAGAGAAAGGTTGAAACAATAAAAAGTTTCACAGAATAGACTGTTGCTTTTTCCAAAGACAATTGGTTTGAAAATGTTATCCTTTCCTACCTAGTCATCCATTCTATGGTTTCACATGAATATTATCCCAAGAGGCATGGCTACTTCTTCCAGGAACTTGGGAGGGAGGGGAGAGGAGAGCAATGCACCTGATAGAGAATAATCTACATTAAGTATACACTAGATATGTTCTTTGGCTTCTTTCTATCTTCTTAAATGTTTGAATGTTCTATTAAAGTTAATGGGATCCCTGAATAACTACAAATAAAGTTGGGTATTAAATGAATAGATGACTTGGGATCCTAGTTATGGGCATGGGACTAAGGAAATGGGTATATACAGTCCCTACATCTAATAGAACAGAACATATAAATGATATAACAATTTGGTATTACTGGTAGAATATGTGTGAACTTACATGTGCATAAACATGCATATACACACATATATATGATTATATTTTATATACTATAAAAGAAACTTTCTCTTTGAACTAACCACATAGCAGAGCTATCTTTACAACATGGCAATAATTATTCCTCTATAGCATGAATTTTAAATGTTTCATAATATTGTACTAAGTATATATTCCATAAGTCTTACCAATCCCATAGTGATGGATATTCAGGTTTTATGTATAATAAATGCCCACAGCTAACATCATATTCAATTCTTTATCAGCAGCAACACAAGAATGCCAACTCTCACCACTTTAATACAACACAATTGATTTCCTAGCCAGGGCAATTAGTCTAGAAAAAGAAATAAAAAGTCATCCAGATTGGAAAGGAAGAAGTAAAACTATAACTATGTGCAGATGGCAGGATATGTAAAATCCTAAAGACTCCACCAAAAAACTGTTAGAACTAATACATTCAATAAAGTTGCAGAATACAAAATCAATATACAAAAATATGTTGCATTTCTATATACCAAAAAATGAACAAGCAGAAACAGAAATTAAGAAAACAATTTCAACCCAGCTGGTTTGGCTCAGTGGTTGAGCATTGACCTATGAACCAGTAGGTCAAGGTTCAATTCCCAGTCAGGGCACATGCCTGGGTTGTGGGCTTGATCCTCAATGTGGGGCATGCAGGAGGCAAGCGATCAAACATTCTCTCTTATCATTGATGTTTCTATCTCCCTCTCGCTCTTCCTTTCTCTCTGAAATCAATAAAAATATATTTAAAAAAGAAAGAAAACAATTTCATTTATAACTACATAAAAAAGAATAGAAATCCTAGGAATAAATTTAACCAAAGAAAGGAAAGACTTACACACTGAGAGCTATCAGAAATTGTTGAAAGAAATTGAAGAAGATACACAAATAAATGAGAAAACAACCCATGCACATGGATTGGAAAAATTAATACTGTTAAAATGTCCACACTACCCAAAGCAATCAATAGATTCAATGCAATCCCTATCAAAATTCCAATAGTGTTTTCCATAAAAATAGAACAAATAATTGAAAATCTGTTTAGAACCATAAACTTTTACTCTTAAAAAAGTGTTTTAACTATTTCTTACTTACATCATTGCACTCATCAGTTTATTGCTCTTAGATAAATTTCTAGAGGCATGAATACAAATCTCAGATTTTACATATTTAAAATTTTGTGATTTATTTAAAAATTATGCTCTAGAAAGCAAACATCAATTTATTCTGCAATAAACCCTTTCACAGTTCATGATATTTTCCATTTACATATATTCTAGAAAACTGTGGATATTATCACCATTCTAATCTGCTGATCTGGTAGGTAAAATTGACTTTATTGCTTTAGATTGCATATCATTCATTACTACTATATGTGTGAAGTTGCATGTGCATCAATATATATATATATATATATATATATGATTATATTTTATATACTATTTGTAAATTTCTCTTTTAACTAATCATATAGCAGGGCTATCTTTACAACACGGCAATAATTATACCTCTATAGCATGAATTTTAAATGTTTCTTTTTTTTTAACAGGATAAAAAAAACAATTTAATAGGTACACATAGGAGAATGATAATATGATCAGATCATAAAATGAGGCTTGAAATTATCCAATCGGGCACCTTTAAAAAAATTCTCACCAGAGAACGTTTTATTGATTTGTAGAGAGTGAAACATCAATCGGTTGTCTTCCATACACTCCCTATTGGGGATTGAACCAGAAATGGAGGTATGTACCCTGACCAGGAATCGAACCCAAAACCTTTTCCAACTGAGCCACCCAGCCAGGACCAACCAGGCATCTTTTTACACCTTGTAGCCAAACAAACAAATGTGACAAATTGACAGAACAAACCAAGTTAGTGCTTATTAGAAAGGAATCTAAGCAAAGTTTGGACTTGAGTAAGTTAGTAAAGGCAATACAAAGCTTCTTAATTCAAGCTTTTGACTGGATTCATAATATTGTTCTAAGTATATCTATTAACTAGAATGTCTTGTTGTATACTGATATATTGACTTTTTTCTTTTGTAATTTTCTATCTCATGTTTTTAATTTTCCTATTGAAATGTTTTGCTTTCTCTTATTTATTTACTGTTACTTGTATATAAGGACTACTAAAATTTTGTTATAAATGTTACAAATAATTTCCTAGTTTATTATTTGAATTTGAATTTTATTTATGACTAGAAGCCCGATGCACAAAATTCATGCAAGGGACTCAGCACTCACAGTCTCAGTGGTTGCCTCCGCCCTTGCAGCCCTGGCTTTGTCTGAAAGGTTGTCTGGAAGGTCGTTTGGCTGTCTAGTCTAATTAGCATATTATACTTTTATTATTATAGTTGGTTCATGTATAAATTTTAACCAATACATGAAACAACTAGAATTTCCTTACTAGATACCTTCACATACTCAATAAATAATTACTATAATCATAAGCTATGAAGCAACAAAAATAGTACGATTTTTAAGAGCTTAATAAATACTTTCACATTCATTCCTGTCTTCTAGGATCAAGTGGGCAATGAGCAATTAGTAAATTAATGGTAATACTGCAGTGCTTCTGGCATACTTGTTCCTGAACTATTTGAGGTATCAAATAGGTAAAAAGCCTTTAATTGCCTGACTCACATGAAATTTAAATGATGAAATAGAAGGAGAAGAATCCATGGACACATCTTATTTCTAATTCCATTAATGATCTAAAATTCCACTTGAAAATGACTTTTTGAGGCATTATAAAGTAAATTTTAATGTTTCAGAAAGAGAACTACATATCTCAGGAAGCAGGTAATTGTCCCTGGATTTAACAATCTGACCCACAATATAGAAATTTCTAATTAAAGTCCTCCTTTTATAATGCTAATCTTTCAGCCATAAATTTCCTTGGGACATGCTATAATGACGATGAACTGTACTAAGATTTTAAATTAACCAGAGATCCCAGAGAAACCTAATAAACATTTTCATAAATGTTCACTGTAAGTAAATTTTATTGTAAGTAATCCTATTGTTATTTATAGCTCTCATTATGGGCATCATTATATCATGAGTAACTGAACTAATAGAAATAATTATTTAAAATGCTAATCTTCTGCCCTAACTGGTTTGGCTCAATGGATAGAGCGTGGACCTGCAGACTGAAAGGTCCCAGGTTCAATTCCAGTCAAGGGCATATACCTTGGTTGAGGACACATCCCTGGTGGGAGGTGTGCAGGAGGCAGCTGATTGGTGTTTCTCTCTCATACATGTTTCTAACTCTCTATCTCTCTCCCTTCCTCTCTGTAAAACAAAAATCAATAAAATATATTAAAAATATGCTCATCTTCCAAATCATGATTTGATATAGGTAAAGGAGGAACATAACTTTTTGTAACTGAATCAACAGGCAGATTATATGGAAATAAGGAATCACATAACAATGCTTTCAACTACAATTAATTCTTTCAAAGATAGTTTTCCCCCAAGGGTTTAACTTATAACATTTCTCTAGTTTAAAAAATGTGATGTCTGCATTCTTACCATAACTTCGCCATCACCCAAAATATGAATGGTATGTTAGTTTCACAATAACTCTAAGTTAATTACTACTAAATATGATATCCCTTCAAAACAATTTTATCTTTTTTCTTTATAAAATCAAGAGAGTAAAGTTTTAGTTAAAATAAAATAGTTGCCAGTAGATTTGAGACCTGATCACATAGGATTTACATATATTTACCACACATTTACCTCTGCAAGTTTAGTAAGTTTTCATTGAATAAATTAGCATCATTCCATGTTTGCACTAACATTATTCTTTAGCAAAGACCACAAACTAAGACGTAAAGCTATGTTCTGATGGAATTCTGCAGCAGGGATAATTATACATGGGTAATTGCTAATTATATATTTTAAGAGATATATATAAAATAAGTTAGCAATCAAGGTTATTATCCATTTTAATGTTGATGCTACCACACTAAGTGCAGTTTCATGAAAAAAGTGGGATTAATAACTTGAATGAAGGAATAATTATTAAAATACTTCTGAGAATAAACACATTGTAATAAACAATAAAATAAAAAAAACAGGAAAGCAAACTACTGATGAATGTAGAAACTAGAGGTTATTCTACAGAAAATGGAAAAATATAGTGAATTTTCTTAAAATATTTACAACCCTAGGACAGAAATCACATTTATAAAAATTTAGGATATCAGATCCTAGAGCCAGTATTTCTACTCTGTAACTGTAGTCTAATTATGCAATATCTCTGGACTACAGTTTCTTCAACAATAAAATGAATAGGATTGAAGGTATTCCATGTACTTAATATTTTTTCATATTAAATAGCATATATAAATTCTTCCCAAGTGAATTTGAAATGTCATGTGTGTTGGAAAGCAATTGATCACCTTCCAGAAATTACTCTACAATACTTACGGGCAAAGACATTCTCAAACTTCTTAGTAGCCTGGGTATTTAGAGATGTGTAAAAGCTTACTTAAAACAAGTCACCAGTAAGTACAGTACTCATTACCGAACACCCACTCGGCACCATACTAGCCTTTCTTCAATTGATCACTATTCCTCATAAGAATCTTATAAATTGTGGCAGATTGTATTTTTCAAGATGGATACAACAAGATCTCAGATTCTAAGTACCCTTATTACAATGTAATAATTACATTTCTCTATCAAGAGTTGGGTTGATGTTCTCTCCCTTAGAATATGAGTGAAACTATGACCAGGGAGCAAATTACACTATGTGACTTTCAAGACTAAGCCACAAAAGGCAATATAGTTTCTGCTTGGTACTCTCTGTATCACTTGCTCTTGGAATCCAGGCAGCATTTTGAGTACAAATTACATGGAGAGGCCACATGTAGGTGTTCTAGACAACTGCCCTGACTGAAGTTCCAAAATTAGCCACCAGACATATGAATGAAGAAGCCTTTAGGATGACTCCAACTTCTGCTACAGTCTTATTGCAACTGCATGAGAAATCCTGTCCCAGTTAGCTTGGCCCCCACGGTTTCATCCGGAAGGATGTCTGGTCTAATTAGCATATTATGCTTTTATTATTATAGACTAAAGGCCCAGTGCATAAAATTCATGCATGGGGGGTGTCCCTCAGTCCGGCCTGCACCCTCTCGCAATTCAGGACCCCTCAGGGGATGTCTTGACTACCAGGAACACAGGCTCCTAACCACTGGCCTGCCTGCCTGATCACCCCTAACTACTCACCTGCCTTCCTGATTACCCCTAACCACTCTGTATGCCTGCCTAATCACCACTAAGCCATACTACTCGCCTGCCTGTTTGATCACCCCTAACTGCTCACCTGTCTGCCTAATTGCCCCTAACCATTCACCTGCCTGCCTGATTGCCGAGGCTGGCTTTTGATTGATTTAAGCCAGTCTTGGTTTCCCCTTATTGGTTTAGGTAAGAAGATGTGACATGATTCTATAAAATAAAATGGAAGGAAAAATATTCCAGGAAATGTGTCCTCACCCTTGAAAGAGGCTTACATTTAGATTATACCAAACATGCATCAATCAATAGATGGTTTCAACAACTGTGTAGCTTCTGGGTAAAGATTAAAAGTGTCTGAAACTTTGCAACTTGCACAGTTTTAATAAGTTCAAAGTTTGCAAACATAACTAGAAGAAACCATGGAAGAATCTTTTAAAGGCACCCTTTCAATAGCAGAGGACTTTATAACTTTTTTCTCCACCAACAAAAAAGTCATAAAGTAAAATATTAAATAATTCCCAACAACATAAAATAATATTTTAAATGGAGAAAAATTCTGCAAATTAAAAATACAAGTAAAAAACCATGAATTTTTTTGTATTACATGTCATAAAACATAGCTAATGTACTTAATGTATATATAATTCCTGCAAACTGATAATATGCTATTCTTATTGATAAAAATCGGGAAACATGAAAATTTCCTTGAAAAAGAAATCCTCCTAGTTCTTACACACATGTAAAGATGCCTACTCTCTCACACAGCAAGAAAAACTGCAAATATTTAAAATTTTACACACACACACTTAAAATATGGGTGTAATAAAATGATTCCACAGGTTTATTGAACTGATCAAATGAGATGCATTTAAAAACTACAAATGTTAGTTAGAGAAGAGAGGCACTTCTTTGTTTTTTTCTAGCACAATGTCTAGGGTTATAAATCCCAAGAAAAGTATAGCTAACATTCCATAGGCTGAGTCCTTTACTTTGTGAGCTGTTGATAAGTACAGGACATTTTTGGTGGCTCAAAATATTTATTAAATGAATGTGGGATCTCTGCCCCAAGCTGTGCAAGCAACAGAAAGATCAACAAGGCCTTACACGCCAAAATAAAGGTATGTAGATGTTTGCTTTCTTGTTTCTTTTTCTGCTACACTGTTTCCAGGATAAGGCTGGTTTCACTATGCCTCTGGATGAAGGAAGAGGCTCACATGCAGTTAACAAAGGAGGAAGGGGACAAATTGATACTTGGAGGTACCTGTAAAAAGCCTCAAGACACTGGTCTTATTGTTAGCTTTCAAGTAATGGGAATCTTCCTTGAATCTGCATCCCAAGGTATTAGGCCGTGGTAGGTAGAAAAACAGTCCCCCAAGACGCATTGTCCTAGTCCCTGACACCTGTGAATGTCACATTACGTGGCATTGAAGATTTCAGGTTGCAAATGGAATGAAGTTTGCTAATCAGCTCACCTTAAAATGGGTAGACTTTCCTAGATTATGCAGGCGGTCCCAATGTAATCATGAGTCCTTGAAAGTGGAAGAGGGAGGCGGAAGTGTAGGTCAGAGTGATAGGAGAAGACTCAAGTTGCACTTATTATCTTTGAAAAGGAATGGGGGCACAGGCTAAAGAACATGGGAAGCCTTTATAAAGCTGGAAAAAACAACAACAAGGGAATGTAATCTTCTTTAGAGCCTCCAGAAGGAAGGAAGCCCTGCTGACACTTTGATTTTGGATCAGTGAGGCCCACGTTGAACTTCTGAACTGTAAGATGTGTGTGTTGTTTTAAGGCACTGTAAGTTTTGGCTATTTGTTACCGCAGGAAGAGGAAGCTGATTTAGACATTCATTATCAGTAGCAGGCTAGGTTAATCCATGAGAAATACACTGTTAGCCTCGTGGACACAAGCTATTAAGTAAAGGTTCTTTCACTTTCATTCTTTCACGAACCCATTCCAATCATCAACACCCACCAAAATACACACACTCCACTGACATTGTTCTTATCAGAGTAAATATTAGCTAGAGTAAGCATATTAACTTATTGGCCAAAATGGTATAGGTTTGAGAGTGCATAGTGTTGTTATTAATAATTCCACTGTAATAACTGCTATATATCAGCATTTCCCAGGACCCTATCCTACCGGCATTTCACTGGTCAGTTTTCCATCCCAATGTTACTTGAACTAATCAGAAACATTTAATTAAACACACCCCTCCCCCTGAAACACTTACTTCTAGTGGCTTCCAAAATAGGGTACTACACCCTCCTCCTTTTTCCTCTCCTCTTTCTGGTCACCTTTTTTATCCTTTTTGTTGATTGTTTCTCATCTCTGAGTCCTGGGATCTCTTATCTATCTGTACTTTTTTCCTAAATGCTCTCATCCAGGTCAATGAGTTTAAATACTATCTATGTTGCTGATGACTTCCAAATTACTTATCTTTAACTTTAAACTTACAACTGTAGGTTTATATATATTAAAGTCTCATAATCATCTCAGAAATTAATATGTTCAAAACTGAGCTCCTAACTTACTCCCAAACCTATCCTATCTTAATCACTGGAAACTCCATTCTTCAAATTTCTTAAGCCAAAACCTTATAGTAATCATTGGTCCCTCCAATTCTTTCATAATACATATCTACTATGTAATGTGGAACATTACCTTGATGAATAATGACCTCAATTCTGCTATCAGTATAACATCCCAGAGATCATGAGACACAAAGGCTCACCAATCAAATGAATATATTCAAATCCTACCATCTATTATATTATTTCACTCATGTATGGGATATAAAACAAAAAGGAACAAACAAAACAAAAAACAAACTCATAGATACAGACAACAGAATGGTGGTTACCAGAGGAGAAAGTGGCGGGGGGACATCAAAGAGGATAAATGGGGTCAAATATATGGTGATGGAAGGAGACTAGACTTTGGGTGGTTGGCACACAAGGGAGTTATGCCACAGTATAAAGATGTACACCTGAAACTTATATAATGTTATTATCAACCAATGTCATGCAAATATGTTTAATTTAAAAAATGAATATAAAGTATATGGCAAGATGCAAGGTGAAACAGATGTGAAGATAACACAACTGGGATAAGGTCAAACAGAAGGACTGCACTATTTAAATCTTGTATGATACAATATTCATATGCTTTGCTGTATCAGCCTTCACTGCTGATGATGTAGACAGAACAAGAGGTGATATTTGAATAAGAGGTCCAATAGGCAGAAGATTCCCAAGGCTACCATGTGCATTTACTCTACTGGAGAAATGCAGGAATGAATATACCTGACCTATAGCTGTAGCTCATCAGTCAACCTACTAAACAGCTATGGGATTTACTGGCATTTTTTAATGTAAAGCACTTAGGAGACCATAATGAAATCAAGGTATCATGATAAAGTGGGTAATTCCGGAATGATCTAGCTGTCAGCCCAGAGATGATATGATCATATGTTATGATTTGGTGTTTTCATCACTTTCCATTCATAAGTAACATTCATGTGTATTCCATTATGTATCCCATCTATTTTTAATATGTGTAATAGGTTAAGTTACTTTCTATACTTTAACTTACATTTTAACCTCTGCCTATGTCTCACAAGACTATTTGTTTCATCACCAGCTAAATTTAACTCATGGGGTTCATGCCTATTTCACTGTCGACAAGTTTACTTATGATTTATGCTTAATGCCTCCTTTGAGTTTTATCTATCCTCTTTGGCTTTTTAAAGCAAATGTTTTCAAAGAATATAGCAAACACATGTTCCAGATTGCATTAGCGAATCCTATAGGTTGTGCAAAGCATATCCAGAATTCAACTACTCTGCATTATGCTCATTGGAAAACATTTTAGAGGTTCCTCAAAAATAAAAAAATAGAACTACCATATGATTCAGCAATCCTACTCTAGGTAGATATCCAAAGGTTATCTTGCCTGGATTATTGCAATAGCATTTTAACTAGTCTCCTTGCATACACCCTTGTCCCTTTAACTTATTTACCACACAGCAACCATGTTGAAATAATAGGAGTTTGTCCAGCCAGTGTTCTCAGTGGTTAAGCACTGACCCATGAACCAAGAGTCACTGGTTAGATTCCCAGTCAGGGCACATTCCCAGATTGTGGGCTCAATCCCCAGTAGCAGGTATGCAGGAGATAGCTGATTGATGTTTCTCTCTCTTTCTCTCATCAATGTTTCTATCTCTCCCTCTTTCTAAAACAAATAAATTTAAACATTTTAAATTATAAAAAGAAAAATATATGTTTATGTCATTCTTCCAATTGCTTTCCATCTCACTGATAAAAACAAAAACAAAAACCTAAGTCATCACCATTCTTTTCAGGACACTTATGTCATCGGCTTCACTATTACAGCTGAGACACCATGTCCTAGCACTGTGTTCCTCCTCTATAACTTGCCTTGAATAGTCCAAGTATCCCCAAATCTCTGTGATTTTGCACTATATGTGTTCTTTCTAATGGGTTTATCTTCCCTTACATGCCCACACATCTCTCCAGTCTTTACTCAAATTTAACTTCTTAGTGAGTCCTTCTCTGACAACCCAAACTCAAATTTTAACTTCTCTCTGCCACATACCACATATTCCATTTTCATCTTCTCTTCTTTTTAGTAGTTACCTCTAAATTTTACTTTACTTAAGGCATATTACTTATGTATTAATTGAAATGTTATTTTACTTATTTACATATTCTAACTCTTCTATGAGCACACAACCTCCATTAGGGCAGGAATTATTTTGTATATCTGTTTATTGATATGTCACTTGATTTTATAATATTACCTGGCACATAGTAGGTGATTAATAAGTAAGTGTTAAGTGATTATAAAATGAATACTACTCCATATGTGAGTAATCCTACATATAAGAATCATAGTAGAGAAAATTCAGTGTTAATATAAGGACTATGAGTTTGGAGTTAGATAAATCTGAACTTGAATCCAGGTTCTACCACTTACTGGATAGGCTTTGAAATTTGGATTAAATTGGCCATTTTGAAAAGGAGACAAAAGTCACTCTAGGCTGAGAGAACCATAAAAGCTAAGACAAGAGACAAACTGCTTGGCCTTAATGGAGGAGAGCAAGCAAATGAATTTGAGTGAAGTAAAAAAAAAAAAAAAAAGAGGAGATAGGCTAGTTTGAAATAAACATGAAAATATAAATTGTTAATAGATCGTGGAGCTTCCTGATGAGATTTAGGAAATTTTTGTTATAAATGTAAAAGTGAAGACAATTTTGTGATTGATATTAAAGCTGTTAACAGTAAAATTTAATCTGATTCACAGGAGGCTAAACTAAATATAGTGATATTGATTGCAAAGCTATTTCTGTAATCTAGAAAACATGTACTGATGGCCTGAATCAGAGGGCATGTATGAATATTGAGGGGACATATTTTTAATAGAGAAATGTGAAGAAAGAATTGACTTTACATGTCTCATTATCGAATATCAGATCAGTATAGAGACAAAAGAACATGTCACATATTTAAGTCTCAATGACTGCTGAGTAATATTCTCATTGACATAGTGAAAAAATGAGAAGAAATGTGTTTATGAGCAATGAAACAAAGCTCACTTCGGGACATCCTAGGTTTGAGAAAATCAGTGCATATCAAGGTTTAGATACATATTAAAGAGTTGAAAATGAGTTGGAAATGTGGCTGTAAATCAAGTCATTGGAAGTGGTGAAAACATAGATATAATGGATATCTGCATATAGCTTGAAGCCAGGAGATTAAATTATATTGATAAGAGAGGGTGAGTATAAATAAGAGGGTCAAGGGTTCCTCCATGAGACTCCAGTGCTAAGGGAGTTGGAAGAGGAGAAAAAATTAGATATGAGAGATATAGAACAGTAAGGAATGAAGAAGAACCTGATGAGTCTAGAGGCTATGATAATAGAATTTCAATTATGGCAGGAAGCTTGAGGACTGAAAAGAAGATATTTGATTTAGTGAGCAAATATAATTATTTTAAAATAAATGAATGAATAAATAAACCACAGACTACAGAAGGTGTTAAGTGAAAAAAAAGTCACATAATAGCATATTAACAAGATAAAGTGAAATGGTGTGCTTGAAGAGGGGCAGCATACACATGGGTGTGAGTGCCTGCAGGAGTTTTGGACAGGGTGAGGCTCCAGGAAAGACAGATAAATTGAAGATGAAAAAGGAGATTGGGGATTTTTGATGTAAGTTTAAGAGTAGAATGAGACCATGATTGAGTCATAAAAATACAAATCAGGTATAACTATAAAAATGATATCCTCCATCTAAGAATAGATGGCAGTTAAGTGATACAATGAGGGCAAATTAGGGGTTCATACCAGACAGTATCTCTGCTGAGAGAAAAACTCATTTATGGGCAGGGATTCCAAGGTAGGTCAGATTGTTTCAACTTAACAGCTTCACATAAACTTCAATGAGTATAAGTCAGATTTTCGAACTTTGGGTCAAATGGGGATAACTGATGTTTCTAAGATATTGGGAACTTTTAGGATAATTAATTTCCATAGGAGACAGTCACCTGCATGGCTATCTTCCCTATTATGAAAATTTCACCCTTCCTTGTAAGCCACCAAGTAAATACCTGACTGAATTGAATAACCTTTCTTAAGTTATTTTGAAATGGATCAGATACAAAGTGTAGGGGGCAGTATAGACTCAGGCCCTCTAAATAATTCTTTATTTTTTTTTTCTTAGTAAATAAATAAGACATAAATTTATCAAACCTAACTATGTATAACATTATCTTCTGATGTGCTACCTGTAGAAACAGGCAGAATATATAATTCCTCATTCAATGTAATCATTCTTTTTCTTTTCTAAAAGATAACATTAGGTTCATTTCATTAGCTTATGTTTTAAAAATAGGTAAATGAATATTTTGCATATGTTAGAATATATTAAATATTTTGTAATATTTAGACAAAGGTAAAGTAAAAAAAATCAAGTCTAGCAAAATTAAGTTCATTTATAATTACTTTATTAAGGAGTCATACCTGAGCAGTACCTTTATGACATGGTAATGAGGTAAAAATGTGCTGCCAGAATAGGCATTGGAGAAAACCTTCTGGAAAAGCCAACTCAATAAAGTAATAATTAGGGGAGAGGCTTATTGTTTTGTCTTGGCTTATGCTGCTTTATTTTAGAACTAGGGGTCCAGTGCACATGCACTGGGGGGAGGGTCCCTCAGCCTGGCCTGTACCCTCTCACAGTCTGAGACCCCTTGAGGGGATATCCACCTTCTGGCTTAGGCCCGATCCTGTCCATGATCGCAGGCATGGGGGGGCGGGGGGAGAAGCCACCTGACTGTGATCGCAGGTGTGGGGGAGAAGCCGCCTGCGATCACCGACAGGCAGCTTCTCTGCAGGTAGCCTTTGATCACAGACAGGAGGCTTCTTGGAAGCTTCTCCACCCCCCCCCCCCCCCCGCACCTGCATCACATGCAGATGGCTTCTCCCCCAAGCCTGCAATCATGGACAGGCGGCTTCTTCAACTCCCAGTAGTAGCTAGCCTCAGGCACTGGAGCCAATCTTCTGTCTCCCCTGCCTTCTGAGTCTCCAACAGGCCTGGAACAGCCAGAGCCAGAATGCTTGCGTGGTAGCTGTGGCTGCAATGCAAGTATTCGGGCTCTGGCCTTCTCCATCTTTGTTGGGTTAATTTGCATATTTGCTCCTGATTGGTTGGTGGGTGTGGCTTGTGGGCGTGACTTGTGGGTGTAAGGGAGTGAGGGACAATTTGCATATTACTCTTTCATTAGATTAGATGTGCATAATATTCTTTAAGTCTTAGAGTTTTCAATGGGAGGGTGGTGATAAAAGAGCCCCGGAGAGTCAGGGAGAATAAGGAAGGTGGGAGGAAAGGAAAGAAAAGAAAGGAAAGGGAGGATATATAAGAACTAAAAATAAGTATAAAGTAGCACCTCCCACCTCTATAAAGATTATAAGGATATTATTAGTTCACATAATGTGTACACATCACAAATTGCAAGAGTAATGTGTGGTAGAATTATTTTTATTTACTGATAATTAGAAAGCAGATTAAGTTTCTTGTCCAATTGCATGCAATTAGCTTTGTGAAAACGTGGATGGGAATTTAATAGAAGATAAGGCTGAGTCATACAACTCTTCTCACCCAGTCTCCTTTGTTTAGCTTTGCAAGAAAAGTAGCCAAAGATAAAGGGTATACGTAAGCCCTGAAATATGTTTTCCAGGGGGAATCTTCCAGTGTTAAGAAATTTCACCTTCATGCATCAATTAATTACACCAAATAAATCACTGATTTATTAAACACTATCTTAAAGAAAATCAATGAGTCTCTAAAAATGTATACATTCTTGCCGAAAGGAGAAACTCTTTAATTTCTAAATGCCAATTCATAGTGTAGTTTTTATAAAAGTCGTTTTCTTGAGAACTTTTCAAATTGCTCTACTCAGCAAAATAGTTTTCTTTTAAAAAGAAATTCTAGCAAATCTAGCAATTCCAGCACATTTCATTTCCATACTCTTATATACATAAGGCTATAATTTCTTGTATGTTTAGGTTTCCTACAATAGTGCAATGGTTTAAAACTGCACTGAGAAAATCCTTTCTGTGGAAAGTATTAAATAGTGTATAGACTCTGATCTGGTTACAGTGTGATTTTTTTGTATAAATACTACAGAACCTCTTATATACAAGTTTAAACTAGCCAACTTAAAAGAGATCATATGAAGAAGGTTGCAGTTATGGTTTTTAAAATAGAATATGAAAATATTTGATAGAATGAAAATATCATAAAGGCATCTATATAGAGTATTTATTTCCTTAACATATACAACTAGAAAATCTCACAAAATAATGTACCTAGTACATTTTATCCATTTTCCCAATTCTTTCAAAAGTTATATGCGTAAGTCTTTAATGAGCCTAATTATTGTTTATAACCATCAATAACCTTTGTGAAAGAGAACTTCATAGTAATTACAAAACAAAGGTACAAATCACTACTATGAGAATCCCCATTCAGGAAGAATCAACATACATTAAACCTACAGTACTTCATAAGGTATATGTCTAATCACTATGTTGTGCACCTGAAACTAATATAATATTGTATGTCAATTGTAATTGAAACTTTTTAAAAATAATAAATAAAACAATAAAGTGAAAATAAAAACCCTGAGAGAAGTCACAATAACAGAACAGCATCATGGGAGAGTAACTAATAAAACAGGGAACAATGAAACAGCTCTTGACGGAGAGGAGAAAGCACTGCTAAATTCAAACCAACAAAAGCCATGTTAGATTTTCTTGAATGAAAAATTCTTTTGTTTGTAGAACAGAGAGCAAAAATTGACAGACCTGTGAAGGAAATGGGCTCCGTGTGGGGTCAGAGGTGGCCATATAAGCAGCCTGAGTGTAGGCATAGCTCTTGAACCGAGGTTTAGGAGAGGAAGGAGTTCGTTCATAGCCCTGTGCTAGACTGACTGTGATCTGCAGAAAGGAGTTAGGGGGAGGGGGACAGAGAGGAGGAGACATTATAAGTAACCCTGAAAGGACTGCTTTCCAAAACACTAGAAAAACTAATATTAAATGGAAACAGTGAGATGAAAATTACACACATACAAAGTACTATTAGAAACTGGTACACTCTAAGGATTATAGTGTTCAATGTCATGTTGGAGGGCAGGTAATTAGGAGAGATGTAAAGGTGAGATTTAACCATAAGGATTCCATACTGATACAACTCCAGCACAAATACTGGATGGTGCTCCTCAATCTGGCAAAAACAAGCATGCGAAAGCAATTTTCTCTGAACCTAAGGCACGCAAAACCAGAATTCATCAGGCCAATATCCTGGAAAGGACTGAAGCTTTCATAACCTAAATATAGAACTAGCTCAGTAGAGTGAGAAAATTAGGCCTGAGTGCTTTCCACACCTTCTGCAGAAATTTAGCTAACAGCTTTGTTATCATTGTTTGTGTCAAAACAAAAGTTCAAAGAAACATCCCAAATACCCACTGCTGGCAGCCAGATCAAGCCATGTAATAGGAAAATCCCATAGGATACTGTACAATGATACAATACATTTTTTCTCATATGTTGTCTCCATTTAATTTTTACTTAAAATATTTAAACTCATTTATCTTAGCAAAATGTTACTTTGAGTAATCAAAATTTATGGATGCATCAGTGGATTGCCACTAAAAAGAAGAAATATTATTCAAAAGAGTACTTGCTTTTATTCTTACTCTAATTCTTTGCTCTAGTTGATAGAAAATTTAATGTGTATATGAGCCTATCTTTTATTGCATGTTATGCAATGAAAATAAAATGTATTCTATATTCCATATTCCTAAAATATGGTACCTAGCAATAATAAAGTATTTGAACAATGTTCTTTGAAAACAATATTACAGTCCATGATATTAGATAAAATTTTAAAGGTTTATAGTCAATCTCTCTCTCCCTCCTTTCATCCACCCTCTCCCTAAGTATATGTAAGTATACATAATACACACACACACACACACACATATATATATATATATATATATATATATATATATACACACACACACACTATGGGCCCGGTGGACAAAAATTTGTGCATTCAGGCAGGTCCCTCAGCCCAGCCTGTACCCTCTCACAGTCTGGGACCCCTTGGGGGGTGTCTACCTGCTGGCGTGCCTGGCCAGCCTGGGTGAGAGGCTGATGGCTTTTTGCAGGCTGGCCACAGCCCCTTCAGGGTAGGGGTCACCCTGCCTGGGGTGCCTGGGCAGCCTGGGTGAGGGGCAATGGTTGTTTGCAGGCTGGCCACAGCTCCCATTGACCCAACGTCCCAGCACGACTGACTGGAATCAGGTTTCTGGGGTTAATTTATCTTCTATAATTGAAATTCTGTTGCCTTGAGCAGAGGCCAGAGCCTGCCTACGCAGGCAGTGTCCTTAATCGCTGGTGAAATGAAGGCTCCTGTTTGCTTCAACTCCATGGCTTCTATAATTGAAACATTGTTGCCTTGAGTAGAGGCTACAGCCAGCCTAGGCAGGCAGTTTCCACCATCGCTGGTACAAAGAAAGCCTCCTGTGGTTTTAGCTCCGTGGCTTCCAGCCGCCATCTTGGCTGGGTTAATCTGAATACAGTCACTCCGATTGGCTGGTCGGTGTGGCTTGGCTGGTGGGTGTGGCTTAGGTGTAACAGAGTGATGGTCAATTTGCATGTTACTCTTTTATTAGATTAGGTGTGTGTGTGTGTGTATACAAACACAAACACATATATCCACCCTGCACACATACTAAGCTATGTATATAAATATTTGTGTGTGCACATATATACTATACTAGGCATACACGTATGTGTGTACACATCCATAGATTTAATAGATTCACATATGTATATGGGTATGATACCAAAAAATGCATATAAAATAGAAAACATATTTGATATTAGTGTCCTTTCAACACCTTACCTGTTGAGAGTAGTGCATTTGATGATGTAACTGAAAGTGTTCTTCTCTAGTAACTTTGGATGGTCTTGGCAACATTTCCACTTCCTGGATGGCTTCAATGCTCACTTGTTGAGGCAAAACTTGAAAGAGTGATGTGACATACATTAAGATGGACTTCTTATCTGGATAAGTAGTGGCAACATCTGTAAGCACATTAACACCACAGATCAATTTTTGATTTCTACATTTGAGTCTCTAAAAGGAGAATGAACAAATCAATATTACAGGAAGAAGACAGATTAATGAACATTGGATGGTCCACGAATATCCTACAGAGACTAATTAGAACATGATAATCAGGCCTAAAATGTCCTTTCAATTTGGCAGACCAATGAGATGAGCACTAAAGTTCATTTATTTTCCTTGTTCACATAAAAATTTCATTCCATACTTTTTCCTTAGTCAAATTGCCAAACTAGCCCATCTATGAAGAGTGGTTCTCATTAGATACAAAACAAAAATAAAAGATCATATCTTCCCTTCCATGGAAATTTATAACACCATATCAATTAAAATGGTGCATTGGTAATTAAACAATTACACAAAAGAGGTTATAATGCTTTCGCTTCCAGTAAAGAAAGCTTACACTTCCTAATAAAAATGTTGCTGGTTATTTATATAAAGGGCAAACTATATTTGTTTTGAAATGAACCATGTATTCAATAAAAATAAAATAAAACCACTCTATATCATATGTTCAATGATTAATAATGTTCCTCAAATAAATTAAAAATATTTGTTTACATTATGGTGTATCTGTTAAGATTAGATTTTGCTTTACTTCTCAGACTTTAAAGATAAATTTAAAAGTCCTCCACATAAGGTTGATCTAACATGTGTCCTTTGCCACATCCAGGGAATGAAAGAAACCCAGCATTTACAATCAATAATAATTTGTAATAACACATACAATAAGTGGCAGCTCCTTAAAAAGGTTCTTTTGCTCTTGGCATCACAATTTACCAGCTGAATTCATTCCAGGGGACCAAGATGTAAAAATAATCTTTTATGTGGAGTGTATCATTAATTCCAGAAGTATCAAAGCATAAGTCCTGATAAGAGGCCAAGGCAACTTCTTAGCAATGTGCCAGGAATTTTCTTGCCATAAACTTATCTTGGTTTAGCGAGCATTAAAAATTCCATTTTGAATATGTATATTCTGGACAGGTCTTCTGATTCTGAGTAAAACAATCTCAAGTTCACTAGCATAAAAAAGGAATTGAACAGGTTGCTTAGTATACCTCCTCACAAGTAACAGGAACATGATTAATCAGAACAACTATTCTTAAAGTATTTTTTAAAGAGTCACAGAGGATAGAAAAGTGAACTAGTGTTCCTTGGTCTGCTTCTATCCACAGTATAATACAGTTCTTTTTAATTTTTAATGTGCACATGAATCACCTTGGGACTTTTTAAAATCAGAATCTGATTCAGTAGGTCAGGGGTGGAGCCTGAGCTCCGCATTTCCAAAAAGCCCTTAGGTAATGCTGAAGCTGCTGGCTTGATGACCAATCACACTTTCAGAAACAGGGTCCAAAAATTACAGGGAAGCAGACTGTAATACCATCACAGTTTCAGTTCCATTGCTTCACTCGTTTTTTTTTTTTTCAAAAGACACTTTTGGACGCTTAAACGCAAAAGGTTGACATGTACAAAATCATCTAATACATATTCTATGTTCCTTATAACTTAATTATTAGCCAACAAGATAGTGAAAGTAATTTTTGAAAGTATTTTTAAAGGAAGAGCTAAAAACTACTTGGTGCATGAGAGTGCCCTTCTAAAAAAATCTTGCTAACTTAACTTTGAAATTGTGAAACCTAAAAATCTCCATTTCATTTGATAATTGTTTTTCACATGTTCATTGTATAGTGAATACTATAGTTCTCACCATATTTTGAAACTCTAGTATGTGTTTTTCCTTGTCACTAGTAACTAGTCAGTTTTCTCTGTGATGAGCATGATTTAGAATTCTGCCTTTCAGTGTATTAAATAAAACCATGCTGGGAGAAAGCATTAAATTAAAGAAGGTTGATGCAAGACTATGTACTGCTACATTACACATAGGCATGTGTACATATATGTTTGGCTTAAAATTTATGCTATGATTTTTAAAATAAAGGTAAAATTGGTCAAGTATTATTTTATTGCCCTAAGCAAATATCTGAAATTATAATACATTTTTTAAATTTGATTTTTGGAGAGAGAGGAAGGGAGAGGGAGAGAGAAAAGAAACACCGATGAGAGTGAAACATTAATCGGCTGCCTCCTACCAGGGACTGAGCCCACAACCCAGCATATGCTCTGACCAGGAATTAAACCACCAACTTTTGGTTGCTGCACTGGACGATGCCCAACTACCTGAGCACATATGCCATAGCTACATAAAACATTTTGTGCATGAAAGTAAGTAGTCATAAATATCAATCATTGTAATAAACTAGAGGTACAGTGCACAAATTTGTACACCAGTAGGGACCCTTAGCCTTGCCTGTGCCCTCTCACAATCCAGGACCCCTCGGGGGGATATAGCAGTGCAGAAGTGGCAGGTAGCTGGGGAGGAACTTGAGCCAGGGCCGGGCTCTGCACTGCTCCACTCATGCTAGCCCTCTGCACCTGCTGCCACCTGCCACTGCTCAGTAGCGCTGTTGTGAAGGCAGGAGAGGCTCATGCCACCACAGTTGCTCTCGCCAGCCATTAGGCTGGCTTCTGGCTGAAAGGCGCTCCTACTATGGGAGCATACTGACCACTAGGGGTCAGCTTCTGCATTGAGCATCTGCCCCCTGGTACTCAGTGCGTGTCATATCTATTCATCAACCAATCAAGCAGTCGAATGGTTGACCTGTCTCTTAGGCTATATATATATATATATATATATATATATATATATATACACACACACATACATATGTACTAGAAGCTCAGTGCACAAAATTCATGCATGGGGCAGGGGATAACATCTAAGGAGCAGGATGGTATCATTTTTGTAGACTGTAATAATTTTATAGAAAAGTCTAGGGAAACACACTTCAAAAGATTAGTGAACTGGGTATGCTGGTGAGAATGAAAAAAAAAATTTCCTTTTTCTCCTTTGCCCTATCTGTAGTTTCCACACTCTATATTCAGCACTCACTAATTTTATAATTAGACTAGAGGCCTGGTGCACAAAAATTTGTGCACTCTGGGGGGTCCCTTAGCCTGGTCTGTGCCCTCTTGAAGTTTGGGAACCCTCGGGGGATGTCCGCCTGCTGGCTTAGGCCTGTTCCCCGGGTGATCAGGCCTAAGCTGGCAGTCAAACATCCCTCTGGTAGCCTGGGAGCCCTTGGGGGATGTCCACTTGCCAGCAGGGAGCAGGTCTAAGCTGCAGTCAGATATCCTTAGTGCTGCTAAGGAGGTAGGAGAGGCTCCCACCACCACCACTGTATTGGCAGCCATCAGCCTGGCTTGTGGCTGAGCAGAGCTCCCCCTGTGGGAACGCACTGACCACCAGGGGCAGCTCCTGCATTGAGCGTCTCCCCCTGGTGGTCAGTGTGTGTCATAGTGACCAGTCATTCCCAGTGGTTCTGTTAGGGTCAATTTACATTATTACCCTTTTATTATATAGGATAATGTAGTCTATATTATAATAAAAATATCTGTAAAGGTAAAAAAGAAACCATAAAAGTAAAATTGTACAGCTTTCTTTCAGAATGCTTTCATTCCAAAAAAAAGGCAATTTTGGGTTTCCCAAATGAGTTTGTTAGGAAACTGACTGGTGCTTTCAACAAAACCATTCTTATCGTGGGCAATAAAACTCCAGAAAGACTGATTAGCCAGCTGCCAGTCAGGCCTTAAAACACCTCTGGGAAATCTAAACAAGAGGCTCCACTGTCTAAGCCTCAGGTCAGTTTTCTGCCAGCAGAAAGGCAGGAATTGAAATACTGGATCACAATACATACCATGTGGGATCAGAAAGACACTGATTTCAGTGTGCACTCAGAAAGTTGGATCAGCCTTTATTTTTAAAAAATATTTAGAAGAGTGCCATTTGGAAATCACGATCAGAATAAAACCATGATCATTTACCACAGAATATGTATTAGGAACAAAACAATAAAAAATAACTAAATTCACTGTTTGTAAGACAAGGGGAATGGTTGAACTGAAAAGGAGAAACTTTTGCTCACAAACAAGATTAGGTCAGATAGTTCTAAACATGAAAATGTGAACATAATTAATGTAGACATAATTTTAAAAACCTGTTTTTCCCAAAATAACCAAATACAGATGAGAAATTCTAAAGAACTTACTATTGGAAGCAAAGCAGATTATCATTTGAGGTTTACAAATGAAAAAATTATGTTCTTATTCATTGGCTCTATAAGCACTCAAGTTTGTAAATTGCAGGCTATATCATAGTGGTGGGTAGTTGATGGGCTACTTTATTAAAGCACTGGATTGTTATTTTAAATTTTGATATTTTTCAACCAGCACTACATTTTACATATATGTATTTTCCACTTACAAGTCACTATACACATTGGATATAAAGCATTCTAGTAAAAAAAACACACACACAAAATAAAACAATACAAAACAAAAAAAACACTTGCATAACTCCTCCCCTCAAGTTAAATTATTTAACATTCTACAAGACATGTTCTGCTTTCACTAATTTAATTAAGCTATTCCATAATTTCACTCACTGATCCAACTTGCTTTTATCTTCTAATAACAATGCTTCTCATTAAAGGACTATGAAATACACTAATGAAAATCATTTGTATTATACTATGTGCTCAAGCCCATCATATATAATAAAACGGTAATATGGAAATTGACCCTAACAGCAGAACCACAGGGAATGACTGGTCACTATGACACATACTGACCACCAGGGGGAAGATGCTAAATGCAGGAGCTGTACCTGATAGTCAGTGCTCTCCCACAGGAGGAACTCTGCTCAGCCACAAGCCAGGCTGATGGCTGCCAGTACAGTGGTGGTGGTGGGAGCCTCTCCTGCCTCTTCAGCAGTGCTAAGGATGTCCGACTGCAGCTTAGGCCTGCTCCCTGCTGGCAATTAGACATCCCTCGAGGGCTCCCGGGCTGCCAGAGGAATGTCAGCTTAGGCCCGATCGCCGGGGAAGTGGGCCTAAGCCAGCAGGTGGACATCCCCTGAGGGGTCCCAGACTGCGGGACGGCACAGGCCTGGTCAAGGGACCCCCAGAGAGCACAATTTTTTGTGTACCGGGCCTCAAGTAAACAAATAAAAGTGATATTATGGATTGTGAAAAGTACTAGATTGACAATATGAGACACTGAAAATACTGTATAGTTAACAAATATTTACTGAGCTACTACTTTATGCCAGGCTATATTCTAGTTTCTGAGGATACAGTAGTAAATAAATGAGCCCAGAGACTTGTTCTCATGGAACTTGATACTAATTGGGAAACAAAATTACAAATAAATACTTTCAAAATCCTCAATTAACCACTGGCTTATTTCTGCCTATCGTCTAGTTCTTTTTGCTTCATCATATAAAAAATTTCTTTCCACAAATGCAGTATCTTTGTTTGGCTTTTGGGGGGCCAGGGGAATTAAATAGGAATAGGGCCTCTGTAGTGTCAATACAAAACATTCTCTTAGTGCCTGAGAACAAATGTACAGGAGACTATGAGTAAAAGTCAATTAAATGGAAGTTCTCAACCTATCCTGACTTCACAAATTTCAAATAAATTAAAAGTTTTTTAACCAAATATCAATGTCTTCTATGTGCAGCTAACCAAAGTGAAGTGGTCAATCTTTAAATTTTCAATTCCAAAATGCAAGCAATTTCCA
Source organism: Murina feae (assembly GCA_004026665.1). NCBI lineage: Eukaryota > Metazoa > Chordata > Mammalia > Chiroptera > Vespertilionidae > Murina > Murina feae. The sequence continues at coordinate 29,584 of PVJC01010070.1, forward strand.
AAATTCTCTTTTCCAGCTACTCATTGAATGTGTATTCCATTAAAATATGTTTATTTTTTTAAATCCCTGGCCACTTAAAACCTCAGAACAACTTTTCAGTACATGTCCTCTATAATGTTAAAAGCTAGCTTGACCTAACAAATACAAGTTAGCTAGTGTGCGAAATTTTTTATATAAAAACATTTGGACTTTCTTACAATTCTCTCTACATGCCTATTGTGGGAAGAATTATTGGAGCTGCCATTTGAAAGGGAAGTATTTTGGCTCAGTGACATTTAACTCTGCTTCCCTAATTATCACCTGCTGTTTTTGTGCTTTGCTTTTAATCCAACCGAAATGACTTATTTTTTATCCTACTGCTAGAGAAAGTACAGTATGTTTTCTAAATAACCTCACACAGTATCTTCTTTACTAACACAAAATATTCTATTTCTACCCCCTCATTCTCTCCAGAGTTAGAAATGATAGTTGATAAATAATGAAATCAGAATGGAGACTTCATGTGATACAAAATTTCATTGGTTAATTATGGTACTTTCTGGTATGTTTTGGGATTTGTAACTATTCCTGATGGTAAAGGGCTTTTCCAATGCAAACAAGCTCAAGGGAGAAATTGTATCTATGAGCAATCATTTTTATAACAAATATTATCAAAATGTACCCATTACAGCCTGGCCAGTGTGACTCTGTGGTTGAGTGTCCACCTATGAACCAGGAGGTCATGGTTTGATTCCCAATCAGGGCACATACCAGGGTTAAGGACTCGATCCCCAGTGTGGGGCATGCAGGAGGCAGCTGATCAATGACACTCTCTCATCATTGATGTTTCTATCTCTCTCTCATGTCTTTTCTGAAATCAACTAAAATATATTTTAAATAATGTATCCATTCCATATCAAAGGATTTAGCCTATTGAATCAAACATAACTTGAGTAAATTATTGCATACCCCTTACAGGTAACAGAATGTGGTAAAATTAAATTACCTGTGTACCTGTTTTTACCTGTAAATGAGTCATTTTTACATCACAAATAGTGATGGTGCTTGAGAGAGAAAATGAATACACAGACTAAATGCTCAATATATATTATTTCTTATTTGTCAGGACTGTTTTCAATAGGCACATAATTATAATTTGTGAGTTTGCCTACCTTTATAAATTCATCAAATACTTGTGGAGTAAGAGATGTGTAAGAGATGGTATCAATTCACTAGTGAAAAAATAACTTTTGTAATTAGAATGGCTCCATCTCCTAAGTTGCAGGGTAAAAAATGGTGGACTAGGAGAAAAGCCTGAAGGTAAATAATGCCAGATGTGAATCTCTGACATTCATAAATAAATATACATAAATAAAAATTTATTATAGAAGAGTGCTGTCAGCATTATATCAGATATGATGGATGGTATCATGGCAACACCAGGTACCATATGCAACATCAGAAGAAGGGGTGTAATGTTTAACAAAACACCATCACAAACAAACTTCACAAATTGTAAGAAAACTGATGGAAAAAAAGAGTTTTACCTGAAATAATCTCCAGCACTGTAGTATACTAAATGAAAACTGGACATAATTTTCAAACAGCATGCTAAGTGCCGTTTCTCGTCACTAGTAGTGGCATGCCAATGAAACATACAAGAAGTGGCAAACTTAGTACATTTTCCAAATCATGGAGACATATTCTGCTTTTGACAGTATTCACACTGCATCTCCTAGGAATATTTGCTGTGTGGATTTCAGTTGCATTACACCATTAGAAAGGACCAGCTGAAGATACAAAGACAGGGAAAGAGATGGCTGGGGAAATTTTTGCTCCACAGTTTCTCTGTTTCAGAGCTGCATCTCACAGTAACTGATTCCTTCCGACAACTACACTTTCCAATATGTGGTCCTTCATCCAGTACTGCAGCTCTCACGGGGCTCCATTAACCTCCATTCATTCTGTTTTTCCCCTTTCCCCTTAAGCCCTACTGTTGCCCCACTCTGAGAGACCCACTGCCCTCCTTTGTTAATGTATTATATGTCTGTGAATAATATTTGTATAAAATTCTCTTCAACTATCTGAGGTGAGCCCTACCTGGTTTGGCTGAGTGGAGAGAACATTGGCCTGTGGACTGAAGGGACCTGGGTTCAATTTTGGTCAAGGGCACGTACCTTGGTTACAGGCTTGATCCAGGAGGCAACCAATCAATGTGTCTCTCTCACATCACTGTTTCTTTCTCTCTCACTGTCTCTCCCCTTCCCTTCCATTCTCTTTAAAAATCAATGGGAAAATATATTTGGGTGAGGATTAACAACAACAACAAAAAAAAACCTATCTGAGTTGAATTCCATTTCTTGCTGGGATTATATTATACCTTCCAAAACAATAAATGATAAATGATAGATGGATAGATAGGTAGGTAGATTTATATACATACATAACAGTGTATATATCGTAATTAAAATTATTTTGAATGTGCAGATTAACCTAGAGAAAACTAGCATTTTCATCACATATTTCCTTCCTTATATTATGTCTTTATTTATATACTTATGTATTTATGTACTTAAACTTTCTCCAGTCCTTATACTTTTTTGTGTAATATGCTTCTGAGAAAACTACAAGTTGTGTAGACATTCTGAATAGAATTTTTTGTTTATTTTCATTGGCTAATTGTTAAAGTGCTTTTAAATATGGAGAAAATCATATTGCTTTCAAATGATAGTACTTTAGTACACCTTTTCCAATAAATATTCCTCATTTCTTTTTTATTGGCATTATGGAGGCCCAGTGCATGAAATTAATGCACTCAGCAGGGGGGAAGGGGTCCCTCAGCCTGGCCTGCATTCTCTTGCAGTCTGGGAGCCTTCAGGGGATGTCTGACTGACTGACTTCCTTAACCATGACTACCAGCCATGAGGCCAGCTTCTGACGGAGCGGTGCTGCTCCTGTGGGAGTGCACTGACCACCAGGGGGAAGCTCCTGTGTAGAGCGTCTACCCCCTGGTGGTCAGTGCACATCATAGCAATCAATCAGTCATTCCATTGTTTGGTTGATTTGCATATTAGCCTTTTATTATATAGCATAACATTTTCTAGGTTCTCTAGAACAATATTGAATGATAACACCAATGAGAAGTATCCTTGAATTGCTTATCCTATCTAATAAACGAGTAATACGCAAATTAGGCATCACTCCATCACAAAGATGGCCGCCCCCATGGCCACAAGATGGCGGTGCCCAGTCTGGATCAGCCCTGCCACTGAAGTGGTCAGGCCTATTAGCCAGGCAGGTGGTGGGGGAGGCAGGGGGTCCGTGGGGTGGAACAGGTGATCAGAGGGCCTGGGGGTCCCTTGCCCAGGCCAGAGGCCTTTGCCAGAGGACTCAGGCATGGGCAAGGGTGGAGCCAGTGATCGGAGGGAGCAAGAGCAGAGCCGGTGATCAGAGGGGTATGAGGGTGCCCTACCCAGGCATAAGGCCTGGGCCAGAGGCCTCGGGCCTGGGCAGGGGCAAGGCCAGAGATTGCAGGTGCCTAGGCTCCACAGAGCCAGTGATCGGACAGGCAGGGGTGGAGCCTGTGATTGCAGGGGTCTGGGCACTGGCAGAAATGGCAAAGCAGGGGTCTGGGGGTCTCCTGCCCAGGATTGTAGCCTTGGCCAGAGGCTGTAGTGGAGCAAGGACAGATCCAGCAATGTCACGGGGCAAGATCGGAGCCAGTGATCACAGAGACCTGGGCTCTGTGAAGCCAGTGATCAGAGGGGCTTGGGAGTCTTCTGCCCAAGCAGAAGAGTAATATGCAAATTAACTCTCACTCTTCACAAAGATGGCGACATCCAGGGAGCTGTAGTGAGGCAGGAGGCTTACATTGCCCCTGTGATGGAGGAAGGCAAGATTCCCACCTGCCCTGCAGGCCCTGAGCTCCGCTAAAGGCAACTAAGTTTCAATTACAGAAGGTAAATAAACCCAAGATACCTGCTTCCAGCCAGCGGCTTTGAGCAGGACCAAGGCAACAAAGTTTCAATTATGGAAGTTAAATAAATCTCAGATATCTGCTTCCAGCCTGCGGCCATGGCCAGCCTGATAAAGGCCCTCAGCCCCTCACCAAGGCTGGCCAGGCACCCCAGTATAGACCCCCACCCTGAAGGGGCTGTGGCCAGCCTGAAAACAGCCCTCAGCCCCTCACCCAGGCTGGCCACAATCCCATAGGGTCAGGGTCCTGCCTGGGGGGTTTGACTCACCTGGGGGGTTTGACTAGCCTGCAAACAGCCATCAGCCCCTCACCCAGGCTGACTAGACATTCCAGTGGGGACCTCCACCCTGAAGGGGCTGTGACCATCCTGCAAACAGCCATCAGCCCCTCATCTACCACTGGCCAGGCACCCAGCAGGACACCCTTCAAGGCAAACCAGCCGACCCCCACCTGTGCACCAGGCCTCTGTCCTATACAATAAAAGGTTAATATGCAAACTGACCCTAACAGCAGAACAACTGGGAATGACTGGTCACTATGACACACACTGACCACCAGGGGGCAGACACTCAATGCAGGAGGTGCCCCCAGGTGGTCAGTGCGCTCCCACAGGGGGAGCTCTGCTCAGCCACAAGCCAGGCTGATGGCTCCCAGTACAGCAGTGGTGGTGGGAACCTCTCCTGCCTCCTCAGCAGAGCTAAGGATGTCCAACTGCAGCTTAGGCCTGCTTCCCACTGGCAAGTGGACATCCCCAGAGGGCTCCTGGGCTGCCAAAGTGATGTCTGACTGCCAGCTTAAGCTCGATCCCCCAGGGAGCAGGCCTAAGCCAGCAGCAGGTAGACATCCCCTGAGGGCTCCCAGACTTCGAGAGGGCATAGTCCAGGCTGAGGGACCCCCCACACACACCGAGTGCACAGATTTTTGTGTACCAGGCCTCTAGTTATTTTAATAAGAATTCTTCTAATATATCAGGATAAGGAAGTTTCCTTCTATTCCTGATTAGCAAATACTTTTCACAGGACTTGGTAATAAATTTTCACAAATGCCACTGGATATATTATTTCTTTTTCTTCTGGGATAATTGAATTGTAATGGTTTCCTGACCTTCTTTAAGGAAAGAGAAAACAAAGATTAAAGGTTACTTGTTTACTATTTTGCACTTTGTCCCTTTTTTATTTTCTTTATTAAGATATTACATATGTGTCCTTATCTCCCTATTGCGCCCCCAACCCCTGGTGTCTGTGTCCATTGGTTATGCTTATATGCATGTATACAAGTCCTTTGGTTGATCTCTCCCCCTCACCACCACCCTCCTCTGAGGTTTGATGGTCTGATTGATGCTTCTCTGTCTCTGGATCTGTTTTTGTTCATCAGTTTATGTTGTTCATTATATTCCACAAATGAGTGAGATCATGTGATGTTTATCTTTCTCCAGCTGACTTATTTCGCTTAGCATAATGCTCTCCAGGTCCATCCATGCTGTTGCAAATGATGGGAGTTCTTTCCTTTTTATAGCAGCATAGTATTCCATTGTGTAGATGTACCACAGTTTTCTAATCCACTCATCTTCTGATGGGCACTTAGGCTGTTTCAACATCTTAGCTATGGTAAATTGTGCTGCTATGAACATAGGGGTGCACCACTTTGTTCTTAATTTCATTATTAATATAAGTGTTTTTCACATAAGCATAAAATAAAAGTTCTGAATTTAATTTCTTTAAAAGCTTTAAATTAATTCTTTTTAAAATTTGTGGCAAATATACATCAATTTTCACTTTTAGCAAAGAGTTTCTCTAGATAAAAATGGTTTTACTCTGATTTAGACTAAAAGTGTAAATGGTTAATAACTTTCTACGTTTAAACAGTTTCATTTTAACATAATTAATCTTTAATTGATGCATATTTAGATGGGGAAAGAGGATATATCCCTGCTACAATAATCATTTCATTCATTTACCTGCATAAGTAATCAATTAGAGAAGGTAGAAGAGAAGCTAATTTATAATTCCTAATTATAACTGGACATCGCAGGAAACAGGGCGAATCCTCATGCTTCCTCTATCATGATTACAATAGCAATGACCCTGAAATTATATACACACTCATTATCTCTGTTGTCATTTGCATATTCCTAAAAATTAAATTAAAATAAGTTGAGGATGTATGAACAATGAAAATATCTTGAAATAGAAAATGCTGCAAAGATTCAGATATTCTAGTATTTCAGGATAAGGAAGTTTCCTTCTATTCCTATATTTTTTTTATATTTTTTTCTTTATTGGTCAAGGTATTACAAATGTGTCCTCCTCTCCCAATAACCCCAACCCCCCCCCCCACTCATGCTCTCATCCCCCTGTTGTTTGAGTCCATTGGCTTGGCTTATATGTATGCATACAAGTCCTTTGGTTGATCTCTCCCCCACCCCACCCTCCCCCACCCTCCCTTTGGGGGATCAACCTATATTAGCAAATGGAGCTAAGCTTCTACAGGTTTACATGAGCCTTAAGCTCTGAGATTCTTTTTCAATTTCTCATTATATATTTGTTACTGTATGATGAAGAATGAAGTATATGAAATTTTCAGTAAAAATTACATATATTGCCAAGAAATCAGAGTTAAGTAACTACAGCTCTAGGGCGTTGTACTAAATAAAATAAAATTAAAATTAAAAAGAAACCCCAGTGTTGCAAAGCTTAAATTAATTATGATAATATGCATTTGATTCCAAATGTTAAAGTAGAATAATGGAAACAAAATTTTATTTTGGCAGAACTTAATCTCTTGGACTTTATACAGATGCAATTATGCTTCAGCATATTATTCATGAACCTATATTTGTACCTTTATTTAAGGTATTTCACTACCAGGATGCCCTGGTCCCATTTAATTTCATTTAACTGAATAAATGCTATCAATCCATCAATGTTCAGGTGCTCTGCAATTGCTTCCATGAACACCACAAGAGCTTGTAACATAATGACATTTTCCAACCTCTGAACTTTTACAGCCCAATGGATTCTGTCATATACTACCTTAAAATGCAAGCTCATGCACACGCGTGCGCGCACACACACACACACACTAAGTGAAAACATTAAAAATATTTTTGAGATTTCTTTTTAAAATATCTTAAGAAAACAGTGTCGTAATTACATTGAGATTATCAAATTCATATTTTTCTTAAAGGTAATTCATCCAGAATGGATTGAACCTCCTGAATGCCAGGCTCTGGTGCTGGTTGCTAAAAATAAATACTGGACAAGACAGACATAGCCCCTGACCTCACAGTGGCTACTGTGTACATGACATCAATTAATTCCTATTGTGTGAGGCCATATATGTAGGTTTTTCTAAATGTTATCTTAACTAATAAAAGCGTAATACTGAAATTAACCTTTTCTCCGGGACAGGGTAAGCCACGTCCACCAGCCAATCAGAGCGACTGTATGCAAATTAGCCTAGCCAACATGGAGGCCGCCACTCACGGACCTGAGTAAATGGCAGCTTCCATTGCAGCAGGAGTGAAAGTGAAACTGCGCCCGTTCCGCTCCGCTTATCCTCAAGCAAAACACACGTTTGCAACATAATAACAATCATAGAATCCTCCGGAGCTGAAGGAAACAGCAGGCATGGCCTAACCACTAAGTAACACTGTTTCATTATAGACTCCGCGAGGTGAGGTGAAGCAGAGAGGAGGTTTCGTTACATGTCTAGGCCCTGGCTTAAAGGAACAGCATCAATTATAGAAGATAAACAAACCCCAGAAACCTGCGTCCAGCCAGCCTTGCTGGGATATTGGGTCAATGGGAGCTGTGGGGAGCCTTAAAGCCTGAAAGCGCCAATCAGCCCATCACCCACGCTGGCCACACCCCAATGGGGTGAGGGACGTTCCTGGGGGGCTTGGCCAGCCTGGAGACAGCCATCAGCCCATCACCCAGGCTGGTCAGGCACGCCAGCAGGTGGACATCTCCAGAGGGGTCTCAGACTGTGAGAGGGCACAGGCCAGGCTGAGGGACCTCCCGAGTGCACAGAGCGGCTGCAGGGTGGAACAGCGGAGGACCCAGGACCCATGAGTGGGAAAGAGGCGGCAGGGTTGGCGGCCTGATTGGCGGCTCCCCAGGTCCCTTCCGGGGATCAGGGAGCAGGAAAAGGCTGGTCTGACCACGAGGTGGGATTTTCCCTGCTTTCTGGTGGCTGGAGGAAGATGGGCAGTAGGCAAGCTTGGGAGGCAGGCAGCACCGAGCCCTGGCCACAGCTCAAAAAAGAGAACAACATGCAGGGGAGGGCAAGAGTCTGAGAGATAATCATAGAGGGGGTGCCTGCTCCAAGCCTGGGGGCAGGCCCCCAGCAGGTAGACACACACAGGAGGACTGCTCCGAGCCTCAGATGCGGCTGGGGGCAGGTCCCCAGTGGCGACACACACACAAAAGGCGCCTGGCAGACTGGGGCCATCATAGGATATCCACTGAGGGGTTCCAGACTGTGAGAGGGGGCAGGCTGGGCTGAGGGACCCCCTCCCCCCCCGTGCACGAATTTCGTGCACTGGGCCCCTAATATATATATAAATGCTTTCAATATTAAAGAGCAGTAAATTATATTTATTAAGTAAATAAAGTATCTACTCATGATCATTTATAAGGAAAGTAATGAACTAAGATGAAGACTTTAGTATAGCTTTGACATTTTATGTCTGAACTAGAGGCCCAGTGCCTAAAATTCATGTATGAGTAGGGTCCTGAAGCCTGGCCAGGGATCAAGGCCAATCTGTGAGGTGACTGGTGGGTGGGGCAATTAGGGACCCCCACTGGCACCGAGCTTGGCTCACGACCTGGTGCCGCCCACTTGCTGGCACCAACCTGGGGCAGCTCGTGCATTGTGTGTCTGCCCCCTGGTGGTCAGTGCACATCATAGCAATGGGTCATTCCACTGGTCATTCTGCTGTTTGGTCAATTTGCATATTAGGATTTTATTATATAGGATGAACAACTCAATAGCCATCACACCTATTTTATGAGTCAAATTAAACCATACAGAACAGTGTATGTCTAACAAGTTCCTTTATTGTTACTACTTTTTCTATTTTCTTTCTTTGGGATTAAAGGAGGAACAATATGAACTTTTAGAACACAGTGTATTTCTAATGTCCAATATGAAGCCTGACTCAATTCTCACTCATTAAATACTTGTGAAAAAATAATTTAATAGTCACAGGCACACAGGTAGCTTTTTGCTCTTCTGTCACATAATGTGAATTGCTTGTATTATTTTTTCTGTTATTTGTTTCCTATTCCTCATCTTATTTAGCAATTTCATCTAAGTGGGAATATCATTGTATTTGCATAGTTTAGCCCTCATATGGATTTTATGTGCCTTTCTACATACAAACTACTTAACTGAGCTCTAAATTCACTGTGTCATAACATGATGTTATATAGGCAGAGAAAATGGCTTTTTCAATTGTCAAGACATATATATATATATATATATATATATATATATATATTATTTTAAAATTTTAAAAACTGGTTAACATATCTGAATCAGATTTATTTTAGAAATAAATTAAAAGTATTAGCATACATTACTATATTTGAAATGAAAAGAATTAGATTCAACATTTGAAAAGTCAAGTTTAATGCACATCTTCAATGATGCAAAATTTTACTTGAGGAAGTTCCTTAAAATATTTATTAAATTAAATATAGTATGGAGTTTCCTCAAAAAATTAAAAATGAAACTGCCATTTGACCCAGTGATCCCACTTCTAGGAATACATCCTAAGAAACCCAAAACACCAATCAGAAAGGATATATGCATCCCTATGTTCATAGAAGCTCGATTTATAATAGCTACGATTTGGAAACAGCCTAAGTGCCCATCAGCCAATGAGTGGATTAGAAAACTGTGGTACATCTACACAGTGACATCTATGCTGCTGTAAAAAGAAAGAACTTTTACCATTTGCAACAACATAGGTGGCCCTGGAGAGCATTATGCTAAGCAAATTAAGCCAGTCAGAGAAAGATAAGTATCACATAATCTCACTTATTTGTGGACTACAAAGAACATAAACTTATGAATAAAAACAGATTCAGAGACACAGAATCATCAAACAGACCATCAGACTTCAGAGGGAAGGCAGGGGAGGATGGGCGTGTGAGGGAGGAGATAAGATATCAACCAAAGAACTTTTGTGCACAGACAATGGGAGTGCAGGGAATGAAGGCCAGGGCTGGGAGGCGGGGGCAAGCTGGGAGAAGACAATGGGGGGAAAAGGGACAAATGTAATGCTTTCAACAATAGAGAATTTTTAAAGATAATTGTTAGCTTTTCTCAAAAATAAAATAAATATACAATTAAGAATTGTGATTTTTAAAAGAATAACAATATACTACAAATTAATTTAGACATTTTTTTCTGCAGAAACTAAATGAGGTTAATACAGTGGGTGAAAGGAACATAATTTACAAGGCCATTAGAGCTGAAATAATTCAAGTACATTTCTGTTCAGTTCCTGGCCTTTTCATAAAGTTGATTTATGAAGAAATATGCAAGTCTAGATCGCTCCACAAAAGTATACTTTTTATACAATTATTTCACACAAAATGGTTATTGGCCATAACTATTTTGTTTAGGCCTTTACATAGGGGAGCTGTTACAGTAATTAATTTACAATTTAGTTAGCAAGAAAACGTGTTAAACTGAATTTTACTTGGAAACAATATCAAGCCAATGTGAAATATATCACATCCCATAAAATGAATAAATACTGATCAAATTGTATAGCTGAACTATGTAGCTCACATATTCCAAGGCACTTAAAATATCACCTTTATACAGTCATTAAATAAATCTCAAGACACAAAGGGTTTCCATATGCACAAATTAATAACTTTAGGTCATATTATCAGCTTATTCCAGAGGTTTATGATGGCAAATTAAAAATAGTAACCTCTTCTTAAAGTTTGCATCAATAATCACTCAAGTCTTTTTCTAATAATTAAAAGCATGAGTTTTACCATGTAATTTAAATGAAAATGCATTTCATCTTATGTTGCCTGATTGCCTGTATCAGCATCTTCAAGTAGTTGGAAAAAGCTATCAAAATCAGAATCCTATTCTTAGGATCAGAAAGCTCTAGTAAACATCAGATAAACTTCATTATAGTCTAGTATAGATAATACAATATGAAATACAATGCCTTAGATAGAGATGTGTTTAGTGAACAATTGTTGGGGTTTTTTGCATCTATGTGACACAATGAATCAAATAAAGAATAAAATATTAAATCATGGCTTACACTGTAAACTTTCCTCTTAGCCATTTCTGCAATGGTAATTAACAGAAGGATTTCCTCTATTCCTGAGCAAGTCCCTAATATGCATGCTTGTTCTGGCAATTCCAATATACTAGTTTGCATAGTATGGCCTGAAATGGGGTTCCCACTGCTCAGTGCTCTGTCTACCTATCTGTGTATCATCTATCTATATAACATCTATCAAAAAATTAAATTCCTTTATGATCTCATATCTATATTTCAGACGTGCAGTTCCAAAAAATTCTATGACATATTTAACAACAGTTTTCCCAAAGAATATACATAATTCCTATAAGACATGTCATATATTAATCTAAAGTAATATTTTAAGATATCATCATGTGTTTTTATGCTGTATATAAGCTACATACCTATTACAGCTAAAAGTTCTATGCAATATGACATTTACCAGTATATGAAATGAATAACACTGCTAGAAACTATCTATGACATTGTGGATTATCAAATCAACCAATGAACAGAAGTCATTTTCTTTTTTGATCACATCATTAGTTTGATAGATAAGAAAATGTCATATTCACAGTGTAGCTTGTGAATATTTCCCATAAAAAGTTCGCATACTTTGTTTACATAAGTTCATATAGTACAATATTTAATCTAGTAGTTTTAAAACACACAGGTGGCACAACACCAAACACCAGGTGATGAAAATAGAATCTTGCTATCAATGCCTTAACTGAAATATTAAAACCAGTAAGATAAAATTTAATAGATATTAACTTAAAGTTTGGAATTAATATTAAAAAGAACAGTTATACGGACTGCATGGATTCAGAAAATATATGAATAGGAATCAGGCAATTTGAAGTCTACTCTTAGCCCTAAATCTTACTAGATGCAGATAGTATGATTACTATGACAGTAAAGGGTGCCAAAAGAATAAGTGCTTTAGATGTACATCGTGGAGATGGTAAAGACAGAACGAATTACCTCTTCATATAATAGAAGACAATCACGGTGCCCCTAAATATAAGTAAAATCAACGTGTGAATGTTACAAAGATACAAATTATTTTGCAATATAAGACAGAACTTTCAGGTAATATCAGTTTTTTATAATTAGACTTGACTAGTATAAGACAGGATCTGAAGTAGAAACACGACAAACTGGCAGAGGGATTCAGTTAGAGAATGGTTTGATATCTGTCATCTGCACTAGAAAAGCTATTCTGCACTGCTTGATATGTTGCTTTGTACTATGCATTGTCTCTTATTTTCAAACACATTATATGGAGTAGGTGGAATAAGAACTATATAGAGATGAATTCATTGAGACTTACACATAGAAATGACTTCCCACTAGTGAAAAAAAAAGTACAGATTGGTAGTTACAAAATAGTCAGGAAGATGTAAAGTACAGCATAAGAGAAATAGTGAATAATATTGTAATAACTGTGGATGGTGCCAGGTGGATACTGGATATATTGAGGGTAACACATTATTATAAAGTATATGATTGTCTAACCATTCTATGTATACCTAAAACTAATATAATATTGTATGTTAAGTGTAATTGAAAAAATATAAAATAAAATAAAAAGTTAAATGGCTTCCCATGACCACTGAGCTTGCATACAGCAGGGCAAAACTACCTTCTAACTCTAAATTCTGATTAATGTTTAAGAAATTAACAAGACCACTTAGCAAATTCATTTACTAGAGTCCTGTTTATACATCTATAATCATGTTAATTAATTTTTTTAATTTTTATGGCAAGCCTCTGCCTGCATTGATGGGATTAGTCTCTGTTAGTAATAAAATAAATGACTTTTCCACATTACATTTTTTTATTTTGTTATTTTGTTTTATTGCTTGAAGTATTACAAAGAGTGTTAAATAAGTCTCCATTTTTCCCCTTGACCTTCCCCCTCCTCTTCTACCCCCCAATGTCTTGTGTCCATTGATTATGCTTATATGCATGCATACAAGTCCTTCAGTTGATCTCTTAACTCCCCCCAACCCTCCCGAGCCTTCCAGTTGTAGTTTGACAGTCTGTTCAATGCTGTTTTGCCTCTGTATCTGTTTATGTTCATCAATTTATAATGGTCTTTATTATCCATAAATAAGTGAGATCATGTGGTATTTTTCTTTCATTGACTGGCTTACTTCACTTAGCATAATGCTCTCCAGTTTCATCCATGCTGCTGCAAATGCTAAGAACTCCTTCTTTTTTACAGCAGCATAGTATTCCACTGTGTAGATGTACCACAGTTTTCTAATCCATTCATCTGCTGATGGGCACTTAGGCTGTTTACATTTTTTAAAATCATTATCTTCGTAAGACAATACCTGCAAATATGACTTCTCTAATTTAGGATACATGTTATCTTTCATAACCGAAATAATGATTGTACTAAAATTCAAGTATTTGTTGATGATTTTATCTTGGTAATTTTAAAAATTACTATTATACATATGACACATATATGCACACATATACACACATTAATCTTTAAAATATATTCCAAGTCATTTTATTTGCCAAATTAGGCTACTGTAAAAGATAGAAATATACTATATAGAACTCTGTTCAGACTTGTTTTCAACTTATATAACTTTTTTTGGTAAACCTCCATAGTTTATAAAGTGATTACTGCCTGCCAGAAAGAAATACTGAGCTTGTATTTCTCAATCATTACGCGTTTATGTAAATTGCATGTGTTTTATATTTCCAAGGAGAGGCCTCTATCTATCAATATTGTTAGAAAAGGACAGTTAGGCAGGAATTGTTACTGAAGCTGATAAATGTTTACCCTTCATTGGAGACTGACAACTAGCATATGACATAGACTGCTTTTCTGCTTTTATACTGCTTATATTAAAACCTGTCTAGGATGTGAACATTCAAAGTGTAATTTTAATGTAAAACTGTTTTGAAATTTCTTGTTAGAAAGCTTGCCATATACACCAGAGGACAATTTTAAGAAGCAAATAGCTATTATATGTGTAAGATAAATCAGTTACTAAGAAATTAAAAACAAATACAAGCCACTGCTGTACATGGACAAAATATCTAAACTAATAAAAGCGAAACAGTAAAATTAACCATTTCTCCGAGACAGGGTAAGCCACGCCCACCAGCCAATCAGAGAGGCTGTATGCAAATTAGCCCAGCCAACATGGCGGCCGCCACTCATGGACCTGAGTAAACGTTTAGGCAGCGGTCCGTTGCAGCAGGAGCGAAAGCGATACTGTTTTCGGCCCTTAGCGGGCAGGCTCCGAAACATGTTTCAATAATGTAACAATCATAGAATCCTCAGGAGCTGAAGGGAACAGCAGCCTGGCCTGCCTTACTAAGAGTAACAAAGTCTCATTATAGACGCTGCGCTGCGAGGTGAAGCAAAGGAGGTTTTGTTACCTCAGCCCACCTCAGCTTAAAGGAACAGAACCTGCGTCCAGCCAGCCTTGCTGGGACGTTGGGTCAATGGGAGCTGTGGGCAGCCTGAAAGCCCCTCACCCAGGCTGGTCAGGCACGCCAGCAGGTGGACATCCCCCGAGGGCTCCCAGACTGCGAGAGGGCACAGGCCAGGCTGAGGGACCTCCCGAGTGCACAGAGCGGCTGCAGGGCGGGACAGCGCAGGACCCAGGACCCGTGATGGGA
>PVJC01010071.1:0-44478 GCA_004026665.1 Murina feae
AAGGCATCAGCCACCACCTGCCCAGCCCACTCTGCTGTCTGCTGGTTTCCATGATTCACCCGCTGCTCTCTCCGAGGCTCCCGGCCGCCATCTTGCCTGGGCTAATTTGCATACTGCCACTCTGATTGGCTGGTGGGCGTGGCTTACCCTGTCTCGGAGAAACGGTTAATTTTACTATTTGGCTTTTATTAGTTTAGATATCCTATATAATATATATGGATACCCTATATAATAATCCTATATAATAAAAGGGTAATATGCAAATTGACCCTAACGGCAGAACCACCAGTTGCTATGACACACATTAATCACCAGGGGGCAGACACTCAATGCAGGAGCTGCCCCCTGGTGGTCAGTGCACTTCCACAGGAGGAGTGCTACTCAGTCAGAAGCTGGGCTCCTGGACTGCGAGAGAGCATAGGCCTGGTTGAGGGGGGCCCCCCCCGAGTGCATGAGTTTCATGCACCAGGCCTCTAGTTCTACATATAAATCCTTCCCAGCATTTGAGGCTCAACTAGAATTCTCCTCCTCCAAGTAGGTGCTACTTCTCTCCCCCAATCTGATGCTCCAGTAATGTGTCACATGCCACATTCTTGAGGCCAGGAACCTGGAATCTCTTTTATTTTTCAATGTCTTTAATGGTCCCCACAGGGCCTGGCCTCTGGGAGGCACACAGATCAATGTACAAATGGTGCAGAAGCAGGAGGAGGTGTTGAGGGCGGGGAGAAGTAAGCAAAGAGGAGGGCAGAGAATCTCTGGACAGGGCGACTGACTACAGAACAGAGCACTTCAATGTCACAGGCAGCAAAAGAGCCCCGCTCTACTCCGAGCAGAGCACTCTTACGCCGCTTTGGAAAAAAGAGAACACAAAAAAGGGGACTCCGAAGCATTCCAGCCTGTTGCAGAGGCCTTATCTCCAATAGGTTCATCAGTCACTCTGCTCTTCTTCAGTCACTGGCAAACTTGGTACATATTTTAAATGACGCATGTACTGTCCTTGGTGTCTGCATTGAATGCATTGAAATTGACTAAACAAAGTGAATCCTCTTCCTTCCGCTATGAGTTATAGAGACTGTGGCATTTAGGTTTGAAGAAAAAACCCAAAGCATGCCCTGCACTACAGAGGGGCACAATGATAATAGGCCCGCTAAGACTGGTACCCATATGGGGTGTCACATTCTGTGTGACAGTCCTGAGGGTAAAGGGGGGCAGGAAACATAAGGGAAAATGTTCACTGCCAAAAAAAGGCCCCTTCTTCCCACACCCAAGCCACTCACCTTGATTTAAGAAGTTAATTGCTTTCATGCAAGCGTACTCCTCATTGCTGACCTTCAGCTGATGGAACTTGTGATACAGGTAGATGAGCCGCTCAATCACCTCCATCCCTTCATCACTGAATCTGGGGAACAGACACAGCTGTTAACAGTGGGCTCTGATGCCAGCAGAGGTGAGGCCAAGGAAGGCAGGTTTCTGACAGCTCTGTAAGGCACTGACAGAGGCTGAGCTCGGGAGAAATGGAATCCAGAACTATTAGTGAAGAACGGGGGGGTCCCTGGTTTGTCTAGAGGCCATGCAAGGCAGCTCATACAAGCTGTTATTCCTAAAGTCAGATAGGGTCGATCAAATCTAAATCCAGTTCCATCATGTAAAAGCTATGAGACCTTGACCTGGCCGGGTGACTCAGTTGCTTGAAGCATCATTCTGTACACCAAGCATGTCAAACTCAAAGGCTAACATGGCCAAATAAACAAGGTTTAAGTTTATGTGGGCCACAAAAAAACAAAAGCTTAAATTTTCATAAAAATGTAGGTTTATTTCAATAGAGACATGCTGAATATAAAAGGGTGAAATAAATGACTAATTGTTAACATAAAATAACAGAACATTTTAATAAAAATTAATATTTTTTCTTGAACATTAACTTACCAGACATTAAATAATTGCACACATTAATAAGCGTAACACAAATAAACCTATTTTTCTTGTCCTCCAAAAGCAAAATATTTCCTGTTGCGCACACCAAACAAGTGAGTATAAGACTAATGATGTGGCCATCAGCTGCTAAAATATTTGCTGCTAGTATTAGTGGAGCAAAATGGTGCATAAGGCATGTAAGAAAAATGAATGCAACACGATTATAGTAATCAGTCATTAGTGAACGATGTAGTTCGTTATTAATAATTATGTATAACAGGATATTGTAAAAATTAAGTTATGAAATTTTTATTAAGATGTTTCTTATATATCGTTATATTGGCTGGGCCACAAGCGGCTGGCAGGCTGCGAGTTTGACATGATTGCTGTACACCAAAAGGTTGTGAATTCAATTCCTAGTCAGGTCACATACCTAATTACAGGTTTGATCCTTCGTTGGGGCATTTTTGGCAAACAACCAATCAATGTTTCTCTCTCACATCGATATTTCTCTCTCTAAAATCAATAAAAGCATATCCTTGGGGGAGGATTAAAAAAAAGCTCTGATCCTTGGAAAGTAATTTAACCCTTCTAAACTTTGAGGTTCTCCTATGTACAGTAATAGTGCCTGCCTGCTCAGGTAACAAGGGACAAAGGAGTATGGGATGTAAGTGTGGAGAAACATGACATCATTAACATACTGCTACTGTTGAGATGCAGCTTCAGTTTCAGTGGCAGCTTGCCTTGTGACAACTCTATGCGAGCCTCAGCCACAATGCAGAAAACACTGCTGATTGTATTAATGCAGGTTCACTGTTTCCAGCAGGGCTGACGTTATGCACAGTGACATTTTTTACTGGCATCCTTGACTTCAGCTAGGGAGGGAGGAAAGCATTAACTGAGCCCCCATGCCAGGCCAGTCTCTGTGCTAGCACTTTGTGGGCATTATCTCACTTAACTTTCTCAGGCCTAGAGGTGAGATGAGATTGGCATCACCCCTGTACAGATAAGAAATTGAAGTTCAAAGAATAGAGGGGACTGGTCCACAGCATGTAGCTAGGTGGTAGCAGAACGAGAACTTGGAACCAGAGCCAATTTTCCAAAGCCTTGGTTTTCAGGTATCTAAGGTGACATCTGCTGGCAGAGAAGACTCAAAACTCCTTTCTTTACATTAAGCCTAAGCTCCCTGAGGAAAGACCAAGTTTTAGGCAAAGGAGAGCCAGGATAGGAGACTAGTACCCTGGACATAGAGAGAAATATATACATGCTTAAGTGACCTTTATGACTGGTCACTATGATGCGCACTGACCACCAGGGGACAGACGCTCAATACAAGAGCTGCCTGCCTGGTGGTAGGTGCGCTCCCACAACCTCCCACAGTCCCTCCTCCTGCCAGCCGGTCCCGATTGGGATTGGGCAAGAGGGCTGAGGAACCCCACCCATGCACGAATTCATGCACTGGGCCTCTAGTGTCTCATAACAGAGATGGAAATATCACCAAACCAAGGAGGGGAAGGCTTAATGCGGAAGCCAGTGTTTATAAAAGCTGGGTCGGGCCAACCTCCACCCTTCTAGGAGTGGGGTGGACTGTGGGCCAAGGAGCGTTCCAGACAGGTCTTAGATACATCTCAGCCACAGAGATGCTCAGCCTAAGGCTGCTTCCTGGTAACCGTGTGCAGATCTGATACTGAACATAATCACATGACAGGCAAGAAGGTCCTCACTGGGAAGGGTCCAGGACACCTGGGGATGTACTATTACTTTCTGTATTGACTTTGTAGGCTTTGCAAGGGATTGGCTTCTGGGGCAAGGCAGCCATTTCTCTTCCCTGGGGAAAGCCTGGCTCTGGTCGGGGCCAGAGGCACCTGTACTTCTCAAGCACAAGCACCAGGGAGGGGGCTGCAGCAGCAGCTCCTTCCAATCGGGTCTCTGACCCTTGGCCTCAAGGTTAGGCTCCCAGTCAGTCTGAGCTGGTGTTTCTTTCAGTGTGCTGATCTGAAGTTCGATGGCTGACTCCACTTCTCTCTGACCCAATGGCTTTTATGACTTTATGATATTTTCCCAGACTGGCTGATAAGGCAACTTTACTAGGTGTACTGTGTTAATGATGCGAATTTTTTTCAATACTAGTATATTGAATAACCACTGTAAATAAGCTTATCTACCACTATACCATTTGTTGATTATTTGCTACTTGCCTGGCCCTTTGTTAAATAGTCTACATATGTTATTCCGGAGGATATTCCCAATAAATCCCCCAAATGGATGCTACATCTTCCTTGTTCACAGTGGAAACAAAGGGATCAGAGATTACTGCATTCTTACATTTTACCCTCCTGATAACCTGTGAGGTAAGTAATATCACCTCAAGTTTGGGGAGAGGAAACAGAAGAGGTACCTTCCCCAAGGTTATACAGTAACTAACTAAGTGGTGGTGGGCTAAGGTTTAAGCCCAACTTTTCTAATTCTAAAACCTGCCATTTTCTCAGCACTACACTGTCTACTCCCTGATTGCCTTGCTCTTAACTGGTAACTACAAAAGGCTACCACAGGGCCTCTGTGTTCCCACAGGAACTCAGGCAGGGCCCCACCCAGAACTGCCTTGCAGGGCTTCCGTGATGCACTGTGCCCAGGAGTGAGGATCTCTCCTCATCACAGTACTTGGTTTGGCTACTTCTGTTCTGGGGAGGAAAAGGTCTTTAGTGCAAACCCCTTCTAGTATCTGCTTGGAAGGGTGAGGCAGGGATGGCATGGGGTGGGGTGTAGGCTGAGCACCAGTGTCAGCATCTGTCTGGTGGCCAAGCAGTTCAGTAAGCAAAGATAACACTCGCCCTCAATCAGCAACCTCTTGCCCCAAGGGCTCACTCTGGCACTACAGCACCTGCAGGTGTGTGGCTACCAGCCAGACCCCTAACCAGGAGCGCCAACCTGGTTCCTGGCCGAGTCTTGAATTAAGAGACACAAAGGAGCTCCTGAGTGTCTGGCCTGAGCATATGCCCCAGCTCTGCCCTTTCTCTCGGGGAAAGCACATATCTCTTTTCCAAATTTCTCAGGACCGGCTACCACCATGGACGCACAGCAGTGGTGGGGAATGGCAGCCAGCCCAGCAGCCCCCACTCACTATCCACAACCCGACTGCAAAGCTTTCCTCCACACCCGCATCCCACCCCTTGATAAACAAATTGTTCTCTGTTTCATGGGCCGGCTTTCTCCTGCAGCCGTGCCTCCTCCACATCTGCCCACTCCACAGTTCTAACGCCCCTGTATTCCCTGTCTACAAATTATCAGCATTCAAAGCCAGAAAGTTGGACAAAAACACCCATTCTTCTTCTGGGTTCCCATTACACAAGCATGCTGGGACAAGGAAAACATTCCTGTCAGGACCCCCCAAACCACTGGACCATTCAGTCAGCAACTGAAGCTGACACTAGGTAAGTTATGTCCCATTAAGGGGTGGAGAGGCCAGCGGTCTCTTTTTCATTCATCTAAACGCACCTAACTCCGAGAGCAGTCACCAGGCGCAGCCTTAGAGGACCTGCCTCTGAGCACCCACACAGACCACAGGAGCAAAAGGACGCACCCCAGAAAGTCACACTATTGAGAAGGCTAATGAACTTAGTGTAGGGCAATGGCAAAGAGCCTGGGCTTTAGAGCACAACAGACTTAGGTAATAATCTCAACTCCAGCTCTAGCTTCCTAGCCTTGAGTTTTCACCTCTCTGAACCTCATGCTCCTCATCTGAAGAACTGGAATAATATTGGTGCAGCCTCTTAGGGTGCTGTGAGGACTAAAATATGTTTGTAAAGCACTTCAGATGGAATTTGGCACAATCAGCAGCCTATAATTCTTAACTATTACCATTATTAATAGCATCAGCACCAGCGTTCCCATAATCACAGCAAAAAGAAAAGCGTGTGTTTCCTGAATCTTATAGCCAGAGTCTGAGCAGGGAATCTGGGAGGAGGCACTAGGGCTCATGAGATACAAGTGCCCATTAAGGCCCATCTCGTGCAAGGCATCTTCTCGTGAGAGCGAAGGAGTCTTGATTAGGGCCAGGAGCAGTCACTGGCTGGTGCTATAATCTGCTTTAAATCAAATTCATCCAGGCTCACTGTCTGATAACAGCTTGATTAAGGAAAATGGGCCCCATAAATTTGATTCAATATTTGAGAAGAGAAAAGGAGGTGGTCATGCATCATCTGGGAAAAGCCTTTTCATGACAGCAGGAACTCACTTGCACTCAAGTTGTGCAAAAGTAAAGGCATTTTGGGGGAGTGGGATAGTGCAGAAGTTGGCAAGGTAGGAAAGAGCTATGGCCAATTATAGATGCCACGCCCTGGGTTTCTAGCAGAGAGGGGACTGCTTTGCAGTGATGAAGTTGATTCCAGAAGTTCTCATGGCTCCATTTCCTCTGGCCACTTGGGCAGTTCCACATGCATCTCAGAGTCAACAGATCCCAATCAAATTCAGAGTGGCTCATCTCTCAGCCTGTTCTGCTCAGGCTCCATCATCTTGGCTAAGAGATTGGCAGTTTCCCCAACTCTTTTGCTCACTGAAGTCCCACTGACTTTACCTCTTTGCCATTTCCTGACTCTCTGCTGCACTATTCCCATAGTCCCTGCTGCCTTGTCTAGGCCTTGCTTTCTTTTACCTGAGCTAGGAACAGCTTTCCACCAAGCCATCATCCTATAGCCTTGTCCATACCAATCCAGCCTGAGCTTTACAGCTACAGAACTTCCTAAAATGCAACCTGACGATATAATTACTCCACTTAAAAGTACCCTATGACTATCTCTCTCTCCCAATTTTTTTTTTGGGGGGGAGGCAACCAAAATTTTTGGTGGCCTTAAAAAAAAAGTATCCTATGACTTAATACCAACCATTTACACAATAAAATCCCAATTCTTTAGATTGGCATTGGAGCATCTTTATGACCTGTCTTTCTATACCTTTCTTTCCAGTAATTTCTTCCCTCCTTCCTCTATGCTCAAATACATTCTCTCTTTACCCCAATCCACAGGACTGTCTCTGGCTCCCTGAACAAAGCAACTATCCAGGATCTCAACTTATAGGACTTTGCTTTACTCTCCTCCTTCCTCCTATTCTCTATAATCTACCAAGAAAAATCACACTTAAAGGTGCAGCTCAAATGTCTTTTCTTCTGGGAGCATTCTTTCATAAAGCAAATACAGGAACTTACTTCCTACAGATTCCTATCTTTGCTTCTAGCCTAAATCTCGGCTTGTCTTTTTGCCATGTGACTGAGTGTGCCGGAGGGAGATGCACCCCAGTCCTGTGTAGAAAAGTGTGGGAACTGGAACCCTCTCCAGCTTTCATTGATGAGGATATCTTTTCTTCCCTCTTTCTTGGTGCTCTGGAATACTAGTCTATGCTTGTACACTATCTTCACTTGCCCCTCAAATTCCACCAATATCACCCGAGATTGTATCTGCTGTGTCTCTCAATCCCCTACACCAAGAATAGGGGCTCTCATCTCAGAGTCTGACACCACGCCTGCATCATCTGTAATTCCCACACTCCTCCCCCAACACACAGTAGGTACTCGGTAAATAGGTGTGGAATCAGAACTAACATTTGCAGTTTAACTCGAATTGTTCCATTAAAGTCTTCCATAATTGAGTAAGAATCCTAACAACAAATCTATTTCTTATTCTTGAACCCACTTGAGAGCTCAACAACAACATGTATTCAAGTCAGCATTGTTCAACAGAACTTTCAGTAGTGATGAAAATATTCCACATTTGCACTTTCCAAAATAATAGCCACTGGCAACATGTGGCTATTGGGCACTTGAAATTGTGACTAGTGCAAATAAAGAATTGACCTTTTAATTAACTTAAGTTTAAAAAGCCACCTGAGATTAGCAGCTACTACTACTGGAAAATGTAGCTCTAGATTCTAAGGAGCCTTCCTAGGAAATAAACATTTCCTCACTAACTCAGCTGTCACTGGCCCCTCCCTTGCTCTTGGGGTACAAGGAATCGGATGCAGTGGAATGGAGTGCCTTGTGAAGCTCAAAGCCACAGAGAGCCCTGCACGACCAGTGATCCCTTCCTACCTGCAGAAGGCCTAGGAAAGCCCATCACTCTAGAGGGAGTAGAACCCACAGACTCACTTTGTAGGCAATCCCAGGATGCACTGGTGGATTCCAGACAAACAGGGGACAAGGTTTGCTTGGCCAGCTCTGCAAACCCTGATATATTAGAGCAGGCTAACTGCTATCCAAACACTCAGTCAGCCCCAAGTTACAGAGCAGGAGATAGGAATCTGTTGGAAACAATGAATTAGAGGCTCAAGACAAGGGGTTAGGTCATTTTCAAAATCAGATGTATCTTTTTATAGGACAAAGTGTCAGCTGGGTTCAAAACTATGCCATTTATAGATCATCCTGAAACCAGTAGGCATCGCTAAAAAGGAAATATTAGAAAACAAGGAAGATAGTCAACACTCCCTCCCTCTGCTGTGCACAGGGCTTGAGGGGGTTGGAGCTTTGCTTCCAGTCTAAATCTCAGCTTGTCTTTTTAACAGAGGGAGGTGCACCCCAGTCCTGTGTAGAAATGTGTGGGGACTGGAACCCTATCCTCTCCAGCTTTCATTGATGAGGACATCTTTTCTTCTCTCTTTCTTGGTGCTCTGGAATCTTATGTCTTCCATTATTTTAAACTAGAGGCCGATGCACAAAATTCATGCACTGGGTGAGCATGGGAAAGCGTGGGGGTAGGGGTGAAGTAGGAGGTACCTCAGTTCGGCCAGTGCACTCTCACAGTCTGGGACCCCTAGTGTAATGTCCACCTGCCAGCTTAGCCCAGACATACATCCCTCTCGCAGACTGGGGCTCTCATAGTCCAGGCCCCCTCGCTCCTTACCGCCAGCCTGCAGTAGAGGCAGGAGAGGCTCCTGCCACCGCTGCTGCACTTGCCAGCCATGAGCCGGGCTTCTGACTGAGTGGTGCTCTCCCTGTGGGAGCGCTCCAACCACCAGGGGGCAGCTCCTGCATTGAGTGTCTGCCCCCGGTGGTCAGTGTGCATCACAGCAACCTGTCCTTCTACCGTTCAATTTGCATATTAGGGTTTTATTATATAGGATTGTCCAATAAAGGTAAATTATTAACATGTCTTTTTAAGCTTTATTTTTCATATGGATAAACTAAAGCCAGAAAGTTTTATCAACAGATCACTTATCCTGATTTTGGGTGTCACTATGTGATACAGGTCTGCAGAGTAAGTGAAAGACCTGCTCTACACAGGGAGGGTAGAAGGATCTTGGCTAGCTTGGATGAGACTTTATGCTAGAAAACATTGAGGAGAACCAACAGTCTCCCAGTCCCATGCTCTTATCATCGCACTGCATCTCAGATGCAATAAAAGAACCTAAGCTTTGAATAGGCAGGCACATGTTCAAATCTAGGCTCAGGATTTAAACCCAAAACCTTCAAGGGCGGGGCTCTCTGAACTTTAGTTTTCTCATCTATAAAACAGGCATAACCATAGCCGTGACAAACATGGAAGACAATCATATAAAGTACCAAGCCCAGTGCCTGGCACACAGTAGGTCTCACTCTCTAACTGTAAATTATATCTCAGAGCTTCTCACTTTATAAGTAAAGTTTAGATTTTTGTTATTCCTCAGAACTACCTCGTGGTGAGGTTATTATTATCCCATTTGTTATTTGTATGATTATCCTATTCTATAAATTCAGGACCTGAGGATCAGAGACTTGACCAAGGTGACCAAGCCGGTCAGTGGCAGAGTAGGACTTTAATGCTCATCATTTGGAGTGCCAGGCAAGCCTACTGCCTTACAGGAATGACAATGGTTTGGTTGCTTGGGAACTGCGCCCTAGCAGCCCTCACCTGTGTAATTCTTCATCAGAGGGTGAATACTTGGCAGTGACATCAGCCAGTTCCCCAAAGATCTGCTTGCTGTAAACGGTGAGGGAGGACAACAGAATTAATTCCTGCCATGTAGAGCTCAGGAGGCACGTGTAATCCTTGATTGAGAGCTCGCAGAAGAAAGGCAGTTTCTTGATCCAGGCAATCTGCCTAAAGAGCAGCTCGTCAGCCAGGCGGCAAAGCAGGGCAAACAGCTCCGCCTGGGTCACAGCATATCTAAGGTGTAGAGACAGGGGAAAGTCACTTCTAGTGTCCAGAGGGTGAGGAAGGGGGCACAGGGAGAAGAAACTCCTAGGGTACAGAGGACACAAAGGGGTTCTGGCAGTGGGTTCCTTGCCTATCCCTGTGGATCTCCAGCTCCATTCAATTCAATCTGATAAAGGGGCAGGACTGGGGCCAGCAGCAAACTCAGGGCCAGAGAGGCAGGTTGGGAGAAAAGGTTGCTGAGGGGGAACGGAGGCTTAGAAATGTATGCAGTTACCAGGGATTATGACTTTTAATGTTGGCATCTACTAATGCTTCATGTGTTAGAGAAAATTCCCAGTCACTCCTGCACTAGTTCTGGTAATGAGGACTCCAGCTCCATTAGGGGAATCTGGTAGCCACCAAATACAGTGTCTGGCAGAAAAATGAGCCTGGTGCCAAATGGCTGAGAAAGACCAGAACAAGTTTTGAAGCTTTTCCTGCTCTCACTGCACCCCCTGGTGGTGAGAGTTCAGGCACTACAGTCAGAGTTGCTCAGCCCTTTTAAGTTAAGGCAAGAGGGAAAGAGCAGGGCATTTCTCAGCTCTGGGCCAGGATGACACGGGTGTCCCCAGTGCGCTTTCTCTCAAGGCCCCTTGGCATGACTCTTCCCCACACCCACATGTCCAGATTTATAAATTTTTTGTGTGGCCTTCTTCTAGGGAGAGATTTGAATTTCCTCTTTGAAATTAGAGACTAGCTTAGGAAATCTCAGAATATCTTCTGGAGGGTTTGTAAGCTTGGGAATACTCAAACAGCATATGCTCCAGGCCAAAGGAGTAATGGGAACAGCAATGGGTAGCCTAAAGGCTGAACTATTATCCACTCAGGTAGAGCCGACAGAGGAGTGAAAGAGTATTTTCTTCCATCCATGCAGGCCTGCACAGAACACATGGCACCAGGCTCCATGGGTATTTTGGCTAGGGATGCAGACAGGCTATAACCAGTTGGTGCTTCCGTGTCTGGCTAAGGAGCCTAGACTTGATGTATGATTATTCACAGAATTATAGCTCATTTCTCGCTCAAGTGCTCAGACCCATTCCAGGGCCTGGCTTATCTAGGCCTAAGAAGAAACAAAAGTCACTTATTCCTAATTCCCCAGGGATTGATAAATGACCCCAATTCTACAAGAAAAGATGCGCAAGAGAAAAATGAGGGACCACTGACTTCAAGGATAAGCACAGATTTGCCCTCTAACACTGAGTCAGCCCTCTCTATTCCTGACATATTCTGAAGCCTGGGACAAAGCAGCCAGGGAGGAAGGTGGATATAGGGTAGGGAGCATTTTGAAGCTGCAAGGGCTAAACAGGGCAGGGCTCACTCACCCATCTTCGATCAACATGGGCGTGCCCAGTGGCTCCAGGTCCTCAGCTGACACCAGCTGGTGAATCAAACTGTATGACTGGGGATCCAGGCTGCGAGCTTGTGGGGGCAGAAGTGGCGAGTGGGCAGAATAGCTAAAAAGGTGCGGTATGTATTGATAGTGTGGAGGCACAGACATCCCCATGTACTGCTCCCTGAAAGCCATAAATCCATTTAGTTCCACAGACCTACTGGAGAGAAAAGTCTCATGTTAGTCAGAACCTGGCAGGGTCTACTTTCTACCTAAAGGGAATGAGCCAGAAGGTGGCTCAGGTGTTCTCTGCCCACGCAGCCTGTCTCCATCAAGCTGGGGACATAATTAATGGTTACATGCACCTGTCCTCTACTAGACAGGGACCCTGTGAGTGTGTGTACGTATGGGTTACCACTGGACACCCAGAACCTGGCAAAGTAGATATTGAGTAAATACTGGCTAAATGAATTCTTCATATAGGTACCACAGTTAGAGACTTTTAAATGGATACCAACAGACTAATAATAAAGGTGAGTATTTTGGTTTTTGCTGCTAAGAAAACTGAAGAAGAGACATGCTAACGCCTTGCCAGGCCACAAACCAAAGCCAGCACTTAGCAAACAAATCTGGCATGTGGCAACAACTCCCCAAACATTCAAAGGAAAGAACAAACTAAGGAACAACTGAATGAATAAAGGTTACAATATGAAGAGAAAGGCAGATTCTTATCTTTCTTTTACCTGTTTTTAGAGAAATCTAGCCACTCTCAACCAATTTTTAAAAATCCTGTAGTTTTATTAGATGCACCTCCTGTAACAGGATCAGCACACTATGGCCCATGGCCCGTTCTGGAAAATTAAGTCCTACTAGCACATAGCAACGCATTCACTGACATACTGTCTCTGGCTGTTTTTGTACTATGATGGCACGGTTGAGTAGTTGAGCCCAGACTGTAGAACTGAGAAGCCTAAAATGTCTACTGCCTGGCTTTTATAAACAGTTTGTTGATCCCTTTTCTGTAAGAGAGATTTCTGGGGAAAGATTGCCTTCTCTGGTAGCTGATGGCTATATTTCACACCTGACAACTAACTTAAGGTACCATCATTGAATCAAAAGTCACCAAATTCCAGACAGACTGGCAGGAATACCCAGCACTGACGGTTCCTGGTGGGCCCATTCTCTAGATGATGCTGGGATGAAGCTCACCTGGAGGACATAGTAGAGCCCGGTGAAGGCTGGTTGCTCTCTGAAGCCCTGTTCCCAGGGGAACTGTGGTCGCTGTCACCATGGTTGCTCCAGTGATTGGCCTCTTCCTCAAATTCCTGCCCAGACATGATCCTTTCAATCTCTTCCTCTGATATCTTTGAGAAGGAATTGATACATGTTAGATTGGGTGTTCAGGATTCCTTCTGATCCTTCAAGACTGAGAACTTATTTCAACTTCATGGGGATTTCCAAACCGAAGAGAAACGTAGATACCCCCATTATTTCCCTCTACCCCCCATACTCCAGGCTCATCACTAATTTAGGATGGCTTGGTTGCTTGCTTCCCAGCACCATAGTTCCCCATGGCCTTCCTCTTGCTTATTTACCTCTCTCAAGCCATAAAGCCTCTAGGTTCTTCATCACTCCTTTGTCCTTGAGTCTATTTTTTCCTACCTCTGAATTGCCCCTCTTCAATAATAAAGTATTATTTGGCCTTTAGGACCCAACTCATGTCACTTTCTTTGTGAATCCTTCTATCACTACACCTAGACAAAATTTTAGGTCCTTTTTCTGTCCACTTATAATAATTCCATATATTCTGAGAGAGCGTTCGAATAGCATAATGGTTAAGGGTATGAATTCTAGAGTCAGACCATCACTGTTCTAATCTAGTTTCTACTTCTGCCACTTTCTAGTTGCACAATCTTGGGCAAGTCATTTAATTATTTGAACCTAAAATCCTTCATATATTTGGTGGAGAAAATAATAGTATCTATCTCAAAGGATTGATGTGAAGATTAAATTAGTTAATACATGATCATATGTTTAGAAAAGGGCCTAGCCCATAGCAATAATTATGGAAGGCTGATAATGATCTTCATCATTAGTGTTATTTTTATAGCATTTATAGTAATGAGGCATAAAAATATCCTCTACAAGACCTGAGACTATGACAGGATTAAAAATAATAATAATTAAGTACTCAATAAATGCATGTTGGGTAACTGAACAAGTGCTCACTTATTAAGTATTGACCACAAAGCTTCACGTGGATTTTTGTAGTAAGAAAGCTCAGATCAATGAACTGATTTGCCCAAGATCACTGGCATGCCCATGCTTGGGCAGGAGTCTGAGGAAGAGGCCCAAATATCCCAGTATTCAGTTCAGTGCTCTAGCTGTTCCACCAGCTAGCGAGTAAATAACACTTGTACGAAGTGTCTAGCACTAACTGGCTAACTTCAGCCTGCAGAAGGAGAGTGAGTCTGAAGAGAAAGGGCCAGATGAATTTTCATTTCTTCTTACTATGAAAAGAATGGAAGGACACTGTCTCCTAAGTCTGTCTGACTCATACCCACATAATTCTTGGCTCCAGAAGCCTGTAAGGAAACTTTGAGCTGTTCATAAATACAGGTGGCATTTAGAAGTGAAAGCCAGCTAGCACACAGGAATTGGAGGGAAAACAAGTAACAGTTAACTGGTGTACAAGTTGAGTGGTCTCAAATGGCTTGGATTGCATATTGAATTGGAGGGGTCGTCTGTCTTTATTTAGTCACATGTTGCACACACACAAACCCAAAACCTTTTCTCTTAAGGTCCTTAGAACACTGAAATCACTGCATTTTTTAATTCATGTGAAGACAGATGGTGCCATCAAACTACAGTTATCTACTGAGGCCCAGACTGAAGCAGTCTCAGTGATGGTGCTGAGAGCAAGAACAGAGTGTGGTGGGCAAGGAAAAACTTGAGCTGGGTAAAAAGGGCCAGTCTTGGTAACATCAGCTTATTCCAACTGTGAGTCAAAGTCACCTGCACCCAACTCTCCCATAGGACACTAGGAAATCAGTGATGCATTAAACATGTTGGGAATGCTTCAAGCTGGGTTCAAATCTCATCTGCAATTAGACTTACTGCTGGGCAAGTCATTTAAGTTCTCTAATCCTTAGCTCCCTCCTCTTTAGCAGATACTAGAGATAATACAACCTTTCTCATAGCTCAGGGTTCCCTCACAGAGTGCTGCGATAAAGATATATGCAGGTTTGAGTCAGATGGTTTTGGGAGGTTAATTTAAGATAAGTTATAAAGTTCAGGTGCATAATAGGTGCTTAATAAATGGAAATTCTATCCCTTATTTTAAATTATGCTTAAACACTGTTAAGAACTTGGAAATAACAGCTCTCTCTTTCTAACATATCCTTGAAATAGTAATAGAGTAAAAGGAAAATTATATCCCATTATCAAAGTCAAAGGCAGTGACAGAGGAAATAGGTTTCTCTAACATCAGTTCCCTTGATTCTAGAGTTTGGAGGTATAAGGAGAGCAACACAGGGTATTTGCCCATAGTTAACCTCATACACAATGGTGAAAAACTGATAAAGGGTTAATATCCAAGATACACAGGGAATTCCTGCAACTCAGTATTAAAAAACAATCTTTTCAAAAAAATGGTCAAAAGACATTAATAGACATTTCTCCAAAGAAAACATACAAACAGCCAACAAGTATATGAAAAGATGTTCAACATGATTTGAAATGCAAATCAAAACCTCAATGAGATATCACTGCATACCTATCAAGATAAAAAAACAGGAAATTTATGCTGGATAAGATGTGGAAAATTGGAACCCTTGTGTATTGTAAGGTGGGAATGTAAAAATTATGTGGCCACTATGGAAAATGGTATAGAGTTTCTCAAAAAGATTAAAAATAGAACTACCATATGAACCCACAATCCCAGTAGCAGATGAGAGGATCAAGGTAAGCATCTGCAACCCTGGGTTTCCAGGATGATCACAGAGTGTG
Source organism: Murina feae (assembly GCA_004026665.1). Lineage (NCBI taxonomy): Eukaryota > Metazoa > Chordata > Mammalia > Chiroptera > Vespertilionidae > Murina > Murina feae. The sequence continues at coordinate 15,412 of PVJC01010071.1, forward strand.
ACCTAGAACTCACCTGGACTGGCCCAATGCTCTTATTCCGGCCTCCAGGCATGCCATCTTCCCTGATTGCTGAAAGGAGACATAAGCAAGAGAGTGAGAAGCATGCCCACAGAAGTTTAGGCACAAAAAGAGAACTTCTTTAGGCAAAAGCACAGGGTAGTAACTAGTGAAGCCAAGATTAAAACACAGGTCTTTCTGGCCCCAAAGCTTATACTCTTATTCCAGGCTATCTCATAGGCAGCAGATACTTTTGGGGCCCCAAGGTGCTAGGTACACACTATACACCCTCTATACATTCAATATGCTCAACCAACATGACTGCATTATTAATAATCCCACAGATACAAATAGCCCATCAGGGTGACGCCTCTGAAGACTTTGGTAAATTCAAGAGAGCAACAGAAAGAGTATTTTCATTTTCAAATATTTATTTCCACTGTAAGTTTGAGTCTAATTTGTTGAATGAGAAGAATGCGTTTTTTTAAAATCTACTTTAAAAAAATTAATCAGAATATTGACTTTCATTGTTCCTCCCTATGAAGGCAGTCAGTAGAGTTCCCTTGCCATTGATTTTCTACTCAGGTGGTTCAACAAAAGGAAAAAGTTATTTAGCATTTTTCAAAATATACTTTTATTAATTTCAGAGAGGAAGGAGGAGAGACAGAAACATCAACGATGAGAATCATCGATTGGCTGCCTCCTGCACACCCCTACTGGAGATTGAGCCAGCCACCTGGGCGTTTGCCCTTGAGCAGAATTGAACCCAGGACCCTTCGGTGTGCAGGCCAATGCTCTATCCACTGAGCCAAACCATCTAGGGCTATTTAGCATTTTCTAACTGTAGAAAAGCATCCTTTAAATAGTACTAACCTCATTAAGAATTACTATTACCTACTATTATTATCATCATTGATGGAGCACTTAGTATGGGGGCACAGAGAAGAAACCCTTAATTTGCAATTATAGAAAGCCCCTAGTGTCTGGAAAAGCTTCCTAAAAAAGACAACTTCTAAACTGAATCTTAACAGATGATCAGGATTTATGCAGGCAGGGAACAGTTCTCCAAGCTGAGCGAACAGCACACAGAAGAGCTGCAAGTAAGCATGGAGTGTTCTTTCTGGGAATTTCCAAGTGGCTCAATGTGGATGGATTGGGGCGGAGAGGGGGGGGAGAGAGAGAGAGAGAGAGAGAGAGAAGGGTAGCAAGAGATGAGGCTGGAGAGGGGAACTGAGGCCAGATCACAGAGAGCCTTGAATGCCAGGCTGAGAGTATGCCCTTTAGCAGAGGAGCCTGAGGATGATAGAATGCAGGAAAGGGATGAGGTCAGGCTGACATTTTCGAAAAATCCACGATGGCTACTGTGGAGGGTGGTTTGGAGGGAGTAAGAGGATAAACTAATAGCATTATATGAGAATAAGCTTTAAAAAAAATGTATTTCTTTATTGATTTCAGAGATGAAGGGAGAGAGGGAGAGAGAGAAAAAAAATCAATGATGAGAGAGAATCATTGATTGGCTGCCTCCAGTATGTCCCCCACTGAGGACTGAACCCACAACCCAGGTATGTGCCCTTGGTCGGAATTGAACCTGGGACCCTTCAGTCCGCAGGCTAACACCCTATCCACTGAGCCAAACCAGCTAGGGCTGAGAACAAGCTTTACTATACTATACCTACTTGAAAAAAAATTATCATGAAGAATGTAGAAAGTCCTTGGGGCAGGTTTGGTTGCCTCAAAAGGTGAGGGCTTCAAGCATAACAACACTCATACCTGTGGTAACTGAAAGGCTGACTGCAAGTTTGTTTTCCTTAAAGCAGACGTCATTCTTGGTATCCTTAGATTATACCTTCAGAATTAGATAAGTTTGTGTCTAATCCTGTTTCTGCCTTTTCTGTACATATAGATAGATTTCTTCACATCTCTGAATAAATAAAACTTCAGAATAAATAAAATTTACTGAAGAATAAAGAGGGGCTAATTAAACTTTTTTATGGGCTAATTGTAAAGATTATATATAAAGCAATACAGCTCAAGAACCAAGCATAGAGCCTAGCTTATAAAGTAGGTACTCAGGAACCAATCCTTCCCTCTCCCCCAGCCTCTTCTCTCCAAACACATGAGTTAAAAAACCAAGGTTCCATTTTCAACTTTGCTGGAGCCTTAGTATCTTCATCTGTGAAATGGAGGCAACATAGTCTTTCCTGCTATGAATCTGGAAGGGAAAACATATAGCCACATACATAGCCTAGAATCATATCTACTTGTCTGGGAACCCTCATTTGACACTCTAACCATTAAGCAACCTGGCAAGGCCTATCCAGGCTCACCTTACATTTTCCCTGCCTCAGTCCTAGAATCCATCAATTCTCCAAGGATTCCTTTTATTGATATTTATTTATTTATTTATTTTCCTTTCATTGATATTTAGAAACCAAGTCTGGGTGCTAGGTATACTCATTGCTACTGTGTTATCACTGCTTTAGCCACTTTCAGTGGAGAGCTATATATATGAATACCAAGTTGTGCATCTACACACTTTCTATCTATATTTTTATCAATTCACCTAAGCATGAGTCCATGTTGATCCCTCTGATTTCAATCTGGCACCAGAGGTTTCATTCTATCCTTCCCTTTTCCTGATTTATCACTTCTTTCTCTGATGTTAGAAACCTGACTCTCATTATCTACAATATATTTATTTACTTGTCAGTTCAACCCTAGTTCCCAAATAAAGTAGTGAGAACTCTGAGAGAAACAAATTTACAAACTAGGGTGCTTTTGTTTGTATGGGGTTCTTTTTGTCTTCAACCTTACAGTATAAAATCAATACACTGCTTTATCAAGGTCAGCTCCTTTCTTCCCATTCCCTTCAGTTAGATTTGTCACAGTCTGCATTTCCTCTCATACACAGGTTACTTTAAAAAATAAATAAACCAACAAACACTACATACAGTAAAATTTATGGTGTATAATTTTATAGGTTTTGAAAAATGCATAAAACTATGTGTTGAACATCACAGTTCCATGCAGGACAGTTCCTGATTCCTTAAATATTCCAATGGCAACTTTAATTCTACTTTCCCAGCACCAACCAGGAGGTGGCAGGGTTTCCCTCTTAGAGGAAGCCTTTACAGGCAGCATGCGGATGGGCTGGCAGGCAGCTCCCATCCCTCCCATCTCTCCCGTCATCAGGCTATGGTTACAAAGGTTAAGCTCCTTCTTCCCTAAAACAGGTGAGTTTGGCTGGAAGCCTCAGAATCTCACACGCCAACTGAATAAGACCGATGACTCATCTTAGTCAAGAAGGCAACCCACAAATATGCTTTGATAAAATCTTCACAGTGTAACAAACAAAACCCCACCAAAAATCAAACAAAAAATTTTTTTCACGGTGAGGATAACAAAGGGAGATTAAAAAAAAATATTAGAGAACACCACCAAATCAGGTGAAGGTGGGCAGACGACCACAAACTCTCTTCAAGACATTTCTTGTTTGATACTGGTGGCCAGTGGCGGGGGAGGGGGGGATTCTATGGAAAGTAACCTCATAAGGTGATCTGATCATAAATTCCTAACTGGGAAGGTCATGGTGGGTAGTCACGTCCCAAGCATATTACTTCTTTAGTAAAAGATTTATCTTTGCCTTAAGCAAGCCTTGTCCATTGTTTCTGTGCATCTAGATTACCACACCTTTGAAATAAACTGCCCTCAAGAGAGCACATAATCTTAACTACCCTGTAATCCAATCCACATGACCACCCTGAAGACAGCGCATAATCTTAACTGCCCTGTAAACTTCCTTACATTCCCTTCTCAATCTCAAAATGCGTAAAAGAAACAGCAAACTTGTTCTCCAAAGCATTGATCTCTCTCAGTCTGATATACCTGCTCTTTTTGGCTCAAATAAATTTTTCTGAAAATTCTCTACAGATTTGGCCATTCTTATGTTGACACCACCACTAAACTACTATCTGGGGTAATTTACCTTCCTAAGCTGCACCTGTAAATTGAGGGTAATAGTTAATAAGAGGGCTAGTCATGTGTATGAGATAATGCATAGAAAGTGCATAAGAGATTCTGGTACACACAGTGCTCATAAATATTAATATTATAAATAAATGATTTAAATTTATCTCAATGACCTTCTTCTATATCTTTTACCTTTTTTCACAATGGCCAAACTTTCAAAAGGTTCTTCTTACCCTACACACAATAAAAAAGACAATCTGGCTCTGGCCAGTGGTGCTCAATGGTCAAAGCACTGGCCTAAGCACCAAATGGTCGCAGGTTAGATTCCTTGTTGCTGGTTCGCTCCCTGCCCCGTCTGGGCATGTGTGGGAGGCAACCAGTCAATGTGTTGCACATTGATGTTCTTCTCTCTCTCTCTCCCTCCCTCCTCCCTTGTACTCTCTCTGAAAAGCAATGGAACAAATATCCTCAGGTGAGGATTAACAACAAAAAGACACACAAAAAACCAATCTGGATGCCTGCACTCATTAGTGCTACAGATCAATTTGACCAGTTCACTAAATCAGACTAACCCCTACCCCTGCATACTAACGAATCCCTAACATCTTGCTGGGTACTTTTTATACATTGTCACATTAATTCTCTACAGAACTCTGAAAGATTAAGTATTATCAGACCATATTACAGGTAGATAACTGAGCATCAGAGATACAAAACAAACTAACTGCCTAAGGTCACAGAGCTAGTCTGTCACCAACCTCTGCCTCCAGAGCCTCCATTCTTTCCACTGAACTACTCCTCTCCACCATCCATGAAAACATCCTACAGTTGGGACACTGGCCCTCTTCTGTATCCAAATTCTCTTTGGGTGATTTCTACCCACTAACAAAGTCTTACCACTTCTATGCCAACAACTCCATCTTGCAGGCAGGGTTTTTCACCTCAGTTCCAATTCTAGATGTCCAATTTCCTTGGTGGACATCTGTATGGGTCCTTCTTGGGTACCTCAAACCCGGCATTATCAAGGCCAACATTTTGCCCCACCTTGCTTTATCAGCCTGACTTTTTTTCCTGGGAGGGTCAGTACTATTTTTAAAAAATATGTATTTTCATTGATTTCAGAGAGGAAGGGAGAGGGAGAGATAGAAACATCGATGAGAGAAAATCACTGACCAGCTGGGGATCGAGCCGGCAAACTGGGCATGTGCCCAGACCAGGAGTCGAACCATGACCCCCTGGTTTATAGGTCAACAATCAACTACTGAGTTACTCCAGCCAGGTGGAGGGTCAGTACTATTAATCCAAACCTTCAACTTCAACTTTTGCTGCTGCCAAATAGCCAGTATGTCACCAGCTCCTACCAGATACCCTTCTCCCACATCCCCCTCGCCGATCAAGTCCTTCATATCTTTCTTTTCACTCTAAAAACTTTCAAGGTGACTTTTCTTCTTCCCCCGCCCCAATCCATTCTTCAAAGCTGCCCTCTGGATAAATCCTCTTAAAATACCAGTTTATTTTGGTCATCTCAGGCTAGTGACTCTTAGAAAGCTTCCCAACAAACCCCAAATTCTTTACCAACATGGTCGCAGACTCCTGAGCATACCTTGCCTCTAAAGTTTGCCAAGATTCTAACACACAAAATGATGTCACATTCAGAGGACCCACTATCTCATCATCTTTCATTAAATCCCTGCTTCCTGTCATCACACCCTGCGGGAAGAACTAGTGGAGCATATGAACCCCAGTTAGCTCCTGATTGTTAACTGGGGCCTTGCTACATGGAGCCAGTGCATTCATTTTCACAGAATCCTTAACGTTTCACGAGTCTTTATCCCCACGTAGTCTGGGAGGTCCCTGTAGGCAGGAACTGTGTCATTCATTTTTGGGTTATGAGTACACAGTATAGGGCCTGGCATATAATGCAGGCTTGGAAATGAATAACTCCAAGGCTTAAAGCTGACACTAAAAGTAAAGTGATAAATGAAGGGTGGATAGTAGAGCCACAAGCACCACTCACCCTTCCGGTTCATCCCCATCTGGAGGCATTTGAGCAGGCGGCAGTACTGACACCTGTTCCTCTGCTTCCGAGACATGACACAGTTCTTGTCACGGCTGCACCGATAAACCCGCTTGTTGCAAATGCTCCGCTTGAAAAACCCTTTGCAGCCCTCACAGGAGATGATTCCATAGTGCAAGCCTGTGGCGCGGTCCCCACAAATGAGACAGGTTCGTTGTTCAGCTCGATCATCTGGAACAGAAACTGAACATATTCAAGTTAGAACAGAGTGGGAATAATGGCTTTAAGCCTGCTGTTCTAAGACAAACAACGCTGCTCTGGACAGATCAAGAACATTACCGTCTCCAGGATAACTGACAAATGGCATCTTGAGAGCCCTTGTCGCAGGAACAGATCCCTATATCTACCTGCAGATGCCACAAATACAGCCTATCAGAAAGAGAACTCGTGCTCCTCTCCCTAGTTTTCATCATCGCGTGGACCAACATCCAAGTCAGAACATGGAGATATCCTTGCCACCTCCCTCTCTCTCCCTTAGCTTTTTCAGCCACAGCTCGTCACATTTACCCTTTGCTACAGTCTTCTAAATCTTCAGAATTTTCTAAAAATCAGAAATTATTCTAGGGCAGGAACTATCATATTAAATTTCATTCCTTATACTTTTAACACTCCTGCTGAGATAAGGGAAGATGCAGAACTTGGTTAGAGTCCCTATGATGTTTTGTCAGAGGTTGGAGTCTCTATGATGTTTTTTTCACAGGCAAAAACATCAAATCCAAAGAAATAATGAAAACGATGAATAAGGCAGTTGATATGGTTGGCCTAGAAGATTAATGACAATCTGAACCAGGTCCAGAGCCCTAGCAACATCTTTCTAGAGCATCCCTGACATACAGCTGCTCAAAGTAATGGAAGTTCCATCTCTACATTATTTAGCAGGAATAATAAGTAAATGAGAACAAAAATATTTATAAACAAATCTGGTCACCAATCTGACCAGAATATTACAATTCTTAGGTTCTTGTTTTATAAAAGTGGAAGGACTCCTTAGTTATAACCAACCAAGGTTACATTGCAGGTTAAGTCTCAAAGAGATTGTTAACAGCAACTTCTGACACCATGATTGCTACAGAGAAAAAGCTCATTTTATTGAATGGACAATCTATATATATAAAAGCCTAATATGCAAGGTGTACCCTTGGGAGTTCAACTGACCAAAAGTTCGCTATGATGTGTGCTAACCACCAGGGGGCAGCGTGGACTGAAGGAAGGTCCCAGCCAGCAGCTGGCAGCTGCTAGGGACCCTACCCTAAGGTGACCAGACCTCCCGCTTTTGGCAGGACAGTCTCGATTTTTAACAATTTGTCCCGCATCCCACGGCACTTTAAAAAAGTCCCAATTTTTGGAAAGGATGCACAAGCTAGGGAACGGTGGGAGAACGGGAAGGGAATATACAGTTTTCGGTGGCCATGTGGCTATTTAGCCAGGATATGAGTTTTATATTATTTTTGTTAATTTTATAATGTTAAACTTTAATGATAATAAATAACTGTTGAGAACTGATTATCGAGAACTGATTACCAAAGTTCGCATTGTTGATCAGTTGTTAGAATTCGACCACCACTGTTTGGACTTAATGAATAATGGCATTTTTTTGAGATTGGCAATGACGAAAACATTTTGTGACTGTCTCTCAGACGATACACATTGTACTGCATGCTAGTAAGCTTGTTAAACAAGTGATGACATTACAAATTAGCTATTCTGATAATTTAGGTAAGTAAGTTATTTATTTATTTCGTCAATACATAAATTTTCTTGAATTTAGCAGACAGTACTCGTATTATTTATATTTTATAGTGGCGGCAAAAAGTCTAGTGCCAGCCTTGAAAGTAACACTTATGACTTACGTTATGGCAAATTCAGAGGAAAAATAATACAAGCTAGTATTGTTATTATTTAGAAAGAAATATAGGATTAAAATTAAAATAATAATGCGCTGTCCTTACCAGGAACTAATGCTGCAACTGAACGCGTTTTTTCTACGGTAAATAAAGTGTGGACATCAGAAAAATCACAATTAAGTGTTGAGACTTTGAAAGCCATTTTATGTGTGAATAATTTAACAAATTCTTGTGAAAAATTTCATGACCTTTTAAACAACTACAGCAATCTACTAAAAAAAATTCACTCAAGTGAGAAATGTGCCAAAGAATAAAATAATACTATGCATAAATTTTTTATTTATTATATTTGTAAATTGTATTTATGTTGAAATTAAAAAAATATATATTACAATACTATTTTTGCGTTCTATGAAAATTTTTGTTGCTCCATATAGACCAAATTTTTAATCAAGAACCCCCTTCCCCCCGTTGGGGTAGGGGAGGATGGGGGAAGGTGGGGAAGGAGGGGGGAGAGACATATGCACTACTCTTTGTAATATTTTAAGTAATTTAAAAAAAAAGACCCCCCTCGCCCCCGTCAATGGTGCCCCGCTTTACCAATGTTAAAATCTGGTTACCTTACCCTACCCGTGCACACATTTTGTGCAGTGGGCCTCTAGTAAATGAATAAAATGGTATTGCAGGGCTTTCCAAATTATAAGTCATAACCCAGCATATCATGACTAGTATTTTTGGAAAAAAATAGCAAATATCCAAGTAAATCACATGTAGTAAGGATAAAATATTGGGAAAACTTCCTTTCAATTAAGGTGTCAGTATATACATCGGTAGAAAGCGGGATCACTTCCTAGCTTTGTAACCATGGACACGTGACTCAATTCTCTAAGTCTCACTATCAACTGTAAAACAGGTAATATTAGCACTCAACTCAGGAAGTTACTAGGGAATAAATGATATAGACACTCAATAATAAATAATTAACATATACCGAGAGTTTATTATGTGACAAGCTTTGTTCTATATGTGTTACATATAATAATTCACTCACTCCTCATAACTCTCTAAGTGAATATTACTATTATCTCTATTTTGCAGATGGAAAACCTCAGCTACACATAGGTTAAGAATTATGCCCAAGATCCCATAGCTATTAGGCAGCAGAGCCAGAAAAAGCAGACAGCTCTGCACCAGAAACTGAGATCTTTCACACTGCTTACTATAGTGCCTCCGATATAGTAAGTACACAATAAATGATAGTTGTGCTATTGTTATTAAAGATAGGTTTTCTGTAGGATTAGAACCTGATAAAATTTTGCAACACTGCTATAGACAGAGCAATTTATACAATGGAATACTACACAGCAGTAAATATTATTTGAAGTACTACAACAACAAAGATGATTTGTACAATGTTGGGTAAAAGAAGTCATAAAAAAATACTATAGGGTTCCATTTACATTAAATGAATCAAAACAAACAAACAAACAAACAAACAAACAAAACAAGCACAGAGGGAAAAGAAAGTGAGGCAAGTGCTGGGGTGAAGAGGAGCATTTGGATCCTGGCAATGTTTTATTTCTTGACTTGGGTGGTGCTAGCTTTATAGTAATCCACTAAACAGTGCACTTGTGTTTTATGTACTCTTCTCTAAGTGTTGTATTTCACAAAAAAAGGTTAAAAACAACAGCTAGCAGGGCATTTCAGGAAAGGGAAATGACATCATCCACGACAAAAGGAAGAAAAACGAATATAAGGAGTGTCGAGGGAACTGCACAGGATATTATCTATTATAGTTAAGTAGTGAGAATTACTAGAAAAGTAATTTGGAATAGACTGCAATAGATTTTACCCTACTCATAAAAAGCTACTGAGATTTTTAAACAGAGATATGTCTGGAATAAAGTAAGATTAGTACTATTAATCTCACAAAGATGTGCAGGTGGACGGCATGGACCATCTAGGTTCCAGAGGGGAATGGAGAGGAGGAGGAGATAGGAAAGTGTCAAAAATAAACTGGAGATTCTAAACCAAGATGGCTACAAAAAATGTGGTGTCACTAATAAAAAAGTTGAAAAGCAACAGCTTAGTGGTGGACAAAAATCAATGACTTTAGTTTAAGAGAGGATGATAGGTGAGTCAAGCAGAAATATTCCACAGGCAGTTATTTAAGGGGCAATGGTTAAGGCTAGAGTGAAGGATTTGGGAGTCATCAACACATGGAAGAGTTGAAACAATGGCAAATACTCCAAGAAGGAAGATGTATGGAAAAGCAGCAGCAGGATGAAACCTGAAACAAAGAGAAAGGAAGGGAAGAGGTTAAAGAAGAAAAAGTGAGATGACATGATCAAAGAAGAAATAGGTAAAATAAAAAACCATGACTATAAGGAAGGTAAGAGACAAAAGTAGTTTATAAAACAAAAAAAAGAGCAGTATCAAATGCAATATAGGTCAAAAGTGTAAGGAGTAAGAAAGGCTCAAAGATCACTACTGAGAGTCTTTTAGGAACTGGTTGAACAGGTGAGTGGTAAAGAAATAAAATTCAGATTTTGAGTAGTATTGCTCCATTCGATTGATAAACATTTTGTAGGAAGCAACAGATTTAAGCATACATTTTGTTTTGTTTTTAACTAGGAGAGATTCATGTGCATTTTAAAAAGATAAACATAAGAACAATGGCTTTTAAGGAGAATTACTTGTAATTCAGATACACTTTCAAAATAACAATTTACTTGAAAAGTAAAAGAAGTTCAAAAACAAAGTTAAAAAATTTAACATTTTAGTTTTTCTTATATATTGTATTTTTATTAAGAAATAGATAGGGTGTTTCATTTTGAAGGGTGTTGCTGGTTTCGTGTTCTGTAAGAGCTGCATTTAATACCAGTCATGGCAAGTGACACTCCTCATGGTATCCACTACTCAAATTGATAACCACTAGGCCTGGTTGCAAAGAAAAATGCAGAAAGGATATGCAAGTAGAATCCGCAGACGTCTCATGATTATTTCTGGTATTATATTTCTCTTCGTTCATAAACTGATAGCCATTTATAACAGATTCTGGGAGTCACAAGAAATCGCCACGATCCAACTAGAATTATCGAGGTGTCTCATTAACAAAGATCAAATTGATGCTTCATACTAAAAGGAGAAATGGACAGACACCAACTCAGAATGACCTTAAATTAAACCTGGATGCCTCTGGGCTTTGGGGCCTTTTTAAAGTCTCTTGAGCATTTTTAAATAGAAGTAAATTCGGACTTCACACACACACACACACACACACACACACATATACTCAGAAAGAAAAAAGAAAAGAAAAAGATAAAATTACTTGCCCAGGTTCAGAAAAGTAAAGTGATTCGCCCAAGGATACATAGTAAACCAGCCAGTGATGGAGCTGGTGCAGCCTTAACTACTTTTCCCATAATACCAAAATACCTTTTAAGGGGTGGGGTTTAGGAAGAGGATGGTATGAATCAAAACTGAACCTTAGTGTTGCAGCTTTTTTTTTAAGCCAAAGAAACAGGAGTCACAACAAAATCTGCAAAAACAAAGAACTAGGGGTATTCTTACCATCCTTAGAGTCAACACTAAGTACCTTCATAGTAGTGACCAGTTCTACTTTAATTTGGTTAAATACAGACCAAGCTTTGTAACCAAAACACTTCTTACTCTCATACCTGGACTCCGCCCTACTGTTAACAAAAATACCTCCCCCACCGCCAAGAACAGCATTTTACCCATTCCAATGGCTTAGGTTACACAAATTACATTTGGAAACTGATTTTTATCAAAACCTGCTTTTCAGACTTGTGATGAAGGCCAGATTTAGGAACTGGAGAGCACAGCTGCTCACTTGACCAAAATTATACTGACATTTAAGGCAATCTGGAACTTGCCTGGCTAACGGGTATTTAAAACAAAGGGGATCTGTTTCAACTGGATTACTGGTTCCAACTCCTTGATCAGCTGCACAGTCTAATGACTGACTCCACTCAGTTTCACAGGTTGCCACCATCTGAAGTGAAGGCAAAGGCCTCAGGAAGTGTGGCAGAACTGAAATTAGAAATAGGTACCTTCTAAATTTTATTTGCAAACATAGAATTTAACAGAAATAAATAAAAATCATAGGATGTCTGTTCTAATCATAAACTTCTCCACTACACATAACACTATAAAAATCCATTTCCAGGGACCACACATGAGTTCCTCAGGAGACTTTTCTAAAAAATGACATCAGAACAACGAAGTGACAACAAATACATATCTATCAACAATTGAATCTAAAAATCAAATAAGTAAAACATCTGATGAACAGAATAAACTGGTGAATGGAACAGAATCAGGGGCATGGAAATGGAACAGACTGACAATTCTCCCAGTGTCGGGGGGTGCGAGAAGAGATTAGACAAAGATCATACATGCATGTATGCATTACCTATGAACACAGACAACAGAGTGGTGAGGACCTGGGGTGGGGTGGGAGCTGGGTAGAGGAGAGCTATGGGGGGTGGGGGACATCTGTAATAATCTCAATAAAGATTAATTTAAAAAACATTTTAATGACTTCAATTGAATGTAAACATGTTAGCAAATCACAAGACCAGTGTGAACCAAATGACTGGGAGTTATCTTTACATATCACTGAATAAAAGATGAAAAGGGACAAAAGAATGTATTACTGGCATTAACTGCTTAAGCTTGCAAACAAAGATGAAATGATTCACAAATTACAATTAACTGAAGCCACAGGAAATGAATCTGGGGAAAATGCTATTCCATCACTCAACAGGTGGGGCAAGAAATAAAAATTCTGACCACAATCCCTAGTTCCTTCCTGTCTTATAAGTAGGAATTTCTGAATTAAGAATTAAGTTTCTATTGGTGATAAAAAGTTTCGCCCTAGCCAGTTTGGCTCAATGGATAGAGCATCGGCCTGCAGACTCAAGGGTCCCAGGTTCGATTCTGGTCAAGGGCATGTACCTTGGTTGCGGGGACATCCCCAGTGGGGAGTGTGCAGGAGGCAGCTGATCGATGTTTCTCTCTCACTGATGTTTCTAACTCTCTGTCCCCTCTCCCTTCCTCTCTGTAAAAAATCAATAAAATAAATAAAAACAAAAGTATCTTTAAAAAAAAAAGCTTCCATATTCATGCATTTAGGTTTTCCAGTTGGAGGAAAGAACCTGCAAATCTGTGGTTTGCCCTATTTGGATTGATATTGGGAAGAGGAAAAAGAGAGTTGGTTGTCTGAAAGTTTTCTTTGGGAAAAAAAAAAGATATTTAATCATTAATAGATATCTTGAACCCACATGCTATAATTCTAAACAAGTATTTTTGAAACTGGAAGTATAGACACTGATTCACTAATATTTACTGCTTCTTCCTTCTATCACCTCTCGACATTTATTCACTGATAACTATTTGAGGGTTCCTCTGGCCCTTTGTGTACCTCACAATACCCGTGAGGATTCAGTGAGGCTTTTGATCTCAGGCTGGTCATTTTTCTGTATACCAGAAAGTAAAATAGTAAGTACAGTGATTTTTATTAATACCAAATTTTCTTTTTTTTTTAGTTGTATTTTAATATTTATACTTTTGCCCCAGTTTTTTTTTTTTTTAAGATATATTTTATTGATTTTTTACAGCGAGGAAGGGAGAGTGGAGAGAGAGTTAGAAACATCGATGAGAGAGAAACATCGGTCAACTGCTTCCTGCACACTCCCCACGGGGGATGTGCCTGCAACCAAGGTATATGCCCTTGACCAGGATTGAACCTGGGACCCTTGAGACCTCAGGCTTACGCTCTATCCACTGAGCCAAGCTGGTTAGGGCTGCCCCAGTTTTGAGACATAATTGATATATAGCATTGTATAAGTTTAAGGTGTACAGCATAATGACTTCACGTAATATATTGTGAAATGATTACAAGAATAATGATTAAAAGGATGAACTATGAAGTCAAACTGAGTTCAAATCTCTGCTTTTCCATTTATTAAATGCATGGTCATGCTATCTGTTCCCTCTTTGTAAAACCTGGATAACAACAGTACTTTCATCACAAGGTTGCTGTGAGGACTGAGTTAATAATGTATGTGCTGAGAACAGAGTTAATGTGACGTTCTTAGTGCATGGTAAATGCTCAATAACTTTGAGATACTAATATTACTATTATCGTATCATAACCATTTGTCTCAAGATATCCATCAGTAAAATGAGGACAGTGATTCCCCCCGGAAAGTTCCTATGAGGAATAAATAGAAATGTATGAGAACGCGCCCCATATATCCCAAAGTTCAGGGTGCCTAAGAAGGGTGGTAATTCACCCGAGTGAGCTTGTTACTCTTGCATGCGTGGGACCTACTGGGTTTTGCCTACCCGTCAGGTACAGAAAAGTGCCTTCTTATAGCAACTTAACGTATCTGACTCTCCTCAGCAGCCGCTTTGCTTCACATCTACCTATGGTTTTGGAGATTACTGCTTCAGTTAGAGAAACAACAACTTACTTATCAACCTTTGCAGCAAATTATCTTTGATGGTTTTCTTTGTTGTTTATTTTTACTATAATTATAAAGTCAAAGGCAAAAGCAACCCCAGCTTTGTATCCCGGTTAGCCACTATTTTAGCTCTATGACAATCCCTCTGAGCTTCAGTTTCCTCATCTATAAAGATAAAAACACACTCATTTTATAGGACTGTAAAATGAATAAAGAGATTAAAATATGTAAGAGACGTGTAGTGCACTAGAAATGTAAATCAACAGACGTAGATGTGTTGTACCTTATTGTATTGGTTTTCCCAAGGAGTTTATTTGTACAGACCAGGGGGCAGGGAGGCCCTGCATCTAAAAGAAGGTGTTGGGCCTCTTGGCGGTGAAGTGTGGTTGCACTGGTAATCAGGTGGAGCAGCAGGAACTCGATCTTGGAATCGTGAAACTGCCAGTCTGCTGAGACCTCCTTCCTGATACGGACTGAATGGGCGCAGGCACAGTGCCCAGCCCCCACGTCTCAGTAGCACCACATGACCACGCCTGTGGTGGTCAGACTGGTACTGCCGGTGCATGTTGTGGGTGCCACTGTAGGAGTTGTAGCACAGCCAGATGCCAAAGTTCTTCACCCCTTCTTCATCCCACAGTAGATGATTTCCCCTGCAGATTTCTTCATCTTCTTAACTTGAGACACAAAATACCAGAAACAGGACTTGGAGATGACAGGATCAGTTAGGTGCGAGGATGTGTATGTGGTAGAGGGTTGGTGTGTGGCACTTGGGGGTGGGCAGGCAGCACCCTATCGTACTCTGGCAGCATGCCCAAGGCCTTTATATAAGGTGACCAGCCGTCCCGCTTTTGGCGAGACAGTCCCAATTTTTAACAGTTTGTCCCGCGTCCCACGGCATTTTTAAAAAGTCCCAATTACTCTTTGTAATATTTTAAGTAATAATAATTTTTTTAAAAAGGAAAAAAGGGGAAAAAAAGAAAAAAAAGACCCCCCCCCCCGTCAATGGTGTACCGCTTTAAATCTGGTCACCTTACCTTTATAGCATTCTCTCTACATTCACTGCCACCCACAGAAGGTGTAGTTGTATTTTCTTATGATTAGTTATTATTTCTTTACCAAGGGATCATAGCTCTTTTAAGAAATATCTTCCATGATTTTGAGTTTACTTTATAGGCCTCTATCATAAAGGTAAAAATACACAGTTTGCCATTATACCAAACAATTAAACTTAATATCCTATAGGGAATATGTATACGCAAAATTGTCTTCGTGTTTATTCCAAAGAGACTCCCAGGGACTTCCATTACTGTAGTTTCCAACGGTCAAAATCTTGTGCTTCCATCACCAGACTCCCAATTAGAAGTTGATCTGGCTACTGAAGGTTTCAATGATAAGGACATTACTGACTTTGAGGGCTGATATGTTTTTTATGTATCTCAGTCAAGTGTGATTTCTTTGATTATTCGGTTTAGGATTACGAAGTCATTAAATTTCAGAAATAGAGGAGCCTTAAGAGATATATTAGTTCCGCATCCTCACTTTACAGATGAAGAAACTGAAGTCTAGAGAATTAAAGTAACGTTATCCCACATGCTTGCGTAAGTAACCTCTACATTACAGCTGCCTCTGCATTTCATTTGGCCTTTATATCTATAATATGCAATGACTGCTACTCTGGATCGTATGGATTTGCAAACCGAACTATTCCAGTAAATTGGTAACTCTGCAGAAATTAAGAACACTGGGGATTTATCCTGAGTGTTAAGATGTTCAAAGCAACTTTCTGAAATTTTAATATCAATACATAATATAGATGGGCCCTCAGAATCCCTATAGAGCTATCACACTGAAATCCTTAAAAATACAATCATGCACTGTTTAAAGACAGGGATACACTTCTAAGAAATGTGTCATTATTGATTTCATCATATGAACATCATTGAGTGCGCTTACACTAAGGTGACCAGACTTCCCGCTTTTGGTGGGACAGTCCTGATTTTTAACAATTTGTCCCGAGTACCACGGCGTTTTAAAAAAGTTCCGATTTTTGGAAAGAATGCACGACAAGCTAGGGAACGGCGGGAGAACGGGAAGGGAATATATGGTTTTCGGCAGCCAAGCAGTCAATGGAGTCCCACTTTACCAATGTTAAAATCTGGTCACATTAACTTACACACACCTAGACGGTATGGTGTATCACACACCTAAGCCATGTGGCACAGCCTATTGCTCCTAGGTACAAAGCCTGTACCACATGTTAGTATACAAACAAGGGATTTGGTAAATACGAGATGTATGAGGCTGCTGCCACAATAACATGGCTTACTGTTGTACAGCAAACTTTTTTTGTAAATAAACTTTTTTACAAGAATATACTCTAAAATAACAATAAAAAGTATATTATAGTAAATATATAAACCAGTAATATCATTAATTATTCTATGTGATTGTATGTGTACTTTTATATGAGTGGCAGCACAGTAGGTTTTTTTTTTTTTTACATCAGCATCACCACAACATGTAATGCCTTGCACCACGACATTTTAATGTCTATGACATTACTACATAAGAATTTTCCAACTCCATCATAATCTTATAGGAACACCATCCATCATATCTGCAGTCCATCATTGATCAAAATGTTATTATTAGGCACATGACTGTATATGTAAATTCTATGTGGACTAGCACATAAAATCTTATAAAATAAAAGAACTCTGGAATGTTTGCTGGATGAATGAAAGAAATTGGACAAACATCTTAATTTTCTCCTTTTAAAAACACTTTCCTCCCTTGCTTCCAGAATACCACTCTCTTGGTTTCCGTTTCCTCTCAAACCACTAGTTTCTCAGTCCTTTATTAAGCACTCCCTGGAACTCCTGAATGCTGGTGTATCCCCAGGGATTAGTCCCTGGAGCACTTTCTTACACATATTCTCTCTTTAGATGATGTGTTTGGCCTTCCACTTATATTGTGATAATTCAACAGAGTGTATGTTTATCAAAACCTCCCTTAAGTTCTAAACTTCTATATCCAAACTGTCTATTTACCATTCCATTTGGCTTTCTAACAGGCCATCTCAAACTTACTAAAGTAACACATAATTTTATATCATACTCCTATTTCCTATATCAACATGCTGTTGGATAACTTCCCCCCCTTTATTAACTGAAACCAATATCCATTAGATGTTCAAGTCTGTAATCCCGAAGTCATTCCTTAATCTCTTTACTATATTCTGTCATCCAAACCATCAGTAAACCCTATCAATTCTCCCTTCTTCCATTTAGCTAGATTTCAGGTGGTTCTGAATGATGGTTGTTTTGTATTTCAGTTGTAATTCTATGTGGTTGAGGGAGGTTGCTGAGTCCCACATTTACCTATGCTCATTTTGCTCAGTATATCCTAGCCTAATTCTTTGACCTCATCTAATTCTTCCCTTCCTCTGCTCACTATGCCAAACGCTGGAAAGAATCCTTTCTCACTGTCAAAGAGCAAATTATAGCTAAGTAGAGGATTACAGAGGGCTCAATCACAACACATCAATTCAGATGTTTAACATTTCTAATCATACACAGCACTATAGACTCCCTGCGTCATAAAGTAAAGGGTAGCTATTAAAGAAAAAGGCTGAGAACTATAAAAGATCTGAGAATTATCTAGAAATATAAGCAAAACATTTTAATAACTATAGATTGTATCCCTTTTCTATTTTCAGTCCCTTAGCTTTTGTAAAGAAAACTCACCCAAAAAAAGACCTATATCCAGAACACTAAAAAAACTCCCAAAATTCAGTAATTAAAAAAAAAAAAAAAGTTTTTAAAACTTGGACACTTCACCAAACAGGTTATGTGGCTGGCAAAGAAGCTTATGAAAAGACATTTAACATCATTAGCCATTAGAGAAATGAGATACCACTACATATTAGAATGGCTAAAATTTTTAAACGAAAATACCAAGGGATGGTGAAGATTCAGAGGATTGCAAGAAAGAATATAAAATGGACAGATTTTTATAAAGTTAAAGATATATTTACCATATGACCCATCAAGTTCATCCCAGGTATTTAACATAAAAAAATGAAAACTTAGGTTCACACACATATTTGTACACAAACATTTATAGTAGCTCTATTCATATTCAACCCCCAAATTGAAAATTAAAAAAATGTCCTTCAAGAGCTGAATGGATCAGCAACATATAAGGGAATACTACTCATCAATTTTTAAAAAACAACAACAAATTGTTGATATATGTAACAATTTGGATGAATCTCAAAGGCACTATAGTGACTGAAAAAGCCAGCTTCAAAAGGTTATATACTATATGATTCTATTTATATAATATGGACAGGAAGATAAAATTATAGTAGCAGAGACCAGATCAGCGGTTGCTAGGGGGTTAGGAGTAAAGTGAGGCTATAACCACTAAGGGTTAATGAAACTGTTCTGTATCTTTGCTTTAGTGATGGTTACTCAAATCTATATTCATAGAACTGCACCCTTAATTTTACTGCATGAAAGCACCTTATCCATCAACATTATTGTAAAGCTTTAGGCACTAGGTCATCAACTATTTCACCAAGATCTAGGCAAAACTCCAATGATTATCTCGGTAAAACATGTACAACTTGTCCTAGAAAACCAAAAGAACCTTTTAGTCTAAACTAGGAAAAAAGTCTGGGTAAGCAAGCCACTGAGACTCTGTTTTTTTTTCTTTTCTTTTTCTTTGCTTTTCTTTCCTTTTTTGTTTTGTTTTGTTTTGTTAATTCTCACCCAAGGATATTTTTCCATTGATTTCTAGAGCATGAAAGAGAGGGGGGAGACACACAGAGAGAGAAACATTAATATGAGAGACACGTTGATTGGCTGCCTTCCACACACGCCCCAACTGACAGAGCCCGCAACCCAGGTATGTGCCCTTAACTAGAATCGGACCCATGACCGTTCAGTCTACAGGCCGTCGCTCTATATACTAACCCAAACTGACTAGGGCGACGCTCTATTTCTTCATTCATTGAAGAAAATATACCCAGGGCAGAGTGTATAACTTACAACTATTTAATAGAGGCCTCTCCTCTGGAAATTTGTAACAAGGTTAAGAAAGGCTACTACATGCTCTCTCTAAATCCAGTGATGGTGTCCAGGCCTCCAGCTCTGAGGTGGACCTGTGTTCCTTTAGAGCAAAGTACACTAACCTCTTGAACATATTTGCAAAGGGAGGACTAACAGGAATGTGAAGAGAGCTCACTTCTGCATCCATTCACAGACCAAAGCTCTCTAGGGGTTCCCTTGCATCTAGAATCAATCAATCTTTGTTTTCCGAGCTTGGTAACTCATCCCATACCCTGCCAGGTTGTTTTCTATGGTCATGCCTTTGTTTATGCTGGTCCTTCTGACTGGGACACCCATTCCCACTTTACTAGCCTGACAAACAACCACCAATCTCTCACCATGCCTTCCTGGTTAAAGCCTAACCTGACAGCCAAACTAGAAATGAGCACTTCTGCTGCACAAACTCTGTATCCGCCAGGACTGCTAACACTGCGCCTCCAACATGCTGCTACCTTTTATTTATCTCCCTCTACTAAACTGTATGCACCACAGTCTGTATCCCTAATGTATAACCAAGCACAGAGCAACCACTAGTGACTGTCAGTTGAATGAATAGTGTAGCTTCTCTAATGGCAAATTAAAGCACACAATTTATAAGAACTCTAGACAACAAACCAGTGGGCCAGCCCAGAAACCTTGTGCCAATGCTCAAAGCTTAGTACTCAGCTCCTTAGCCCCTGCCCAGTTCTAAGGTCCTGGTGAAAGAGAGATCAATTAGCATGCTTTAAGTGAAACCATATGTTTCAGGAGAGTGAAAAAGGTAGCTGCCAGAATGCCTTACCGAAAGGTCACTTTCTCCAGAATTCTGATCAGAATGTGCCCAGAACACAGACATGTTCATTAATGGAGATTCACATCCTACTGGCCATTAGTGCTTTTTTAACTACTTCCATGTGTAAAACAATGTTCAGAATAAGTGCTGGAGTCTCTCTGCATTCATCACTAAGACCACAAATTATGAAACATAAACAGTGCATATGAGCATTACATTCTCATGATTTTACTAATGTAGCTATCGGAACCCAAGGGATTTGCTTCCCTGAGGCACTAGATCAATATTTCTTTCATAAAACTAGCACTTCTCCCCCCCCCCCCGCCCTTAAGATTCCCTAGACTTCATCGTTCTCTTACTTTAGTATGGCTAATGTTATAGAAATAAAGAATAAAGAAACTGCATCCGAATATTTTCCACATATGACATGAACTTTTCATACAAAACTATTCTGTGGGGGGTAGTTTTTCTCTAGAACAAGGCTGATAACCTCATAGCAAGTGTCTCAGCGTACATGATCCCAAAAGGCATGTGGGGATTAGAGCAGAGGTGCCAAGACAATTCATTTCTACACATTAAAAAAAAAAAACCAAAACACTAGTATCCTAACAGCACAGTGATGGTCAGTTTCTTAAAGTACCATTTTAGTACACGATATGGTTAAAACAACAGAGATTAGACTATATCCAGTGACAAGAAAGACACTAATTGTGGTATATCATCACCTCACCTCTATCCTGACCTAATCAAATGAAACAGGTGAAGGTGGTAGATTTTCTTGTCAGCAGCATTTAACAACTCTCACAGCAAACTTAAAAAACAAAAGCCATGACTGCATATGAGAATATGTACATGTAAACATCCTATATAATAATAGTATGCAAATTGTCCCCTCCACTGGGAGTTCTTTGGAGAGTTCGACCAGGGGGCGGGGCCAGCCAGGAGAAAGGAGGGAGACCCTGGCCAGCAGCAGGCAGCCAGGGGAAGGGAGGGAGGGAGTACCTGGCCGGGCCGCCACCAGCCGCTAGGGACCCTGCCAGCGCACAAATTTTGTTCACTGAGCCTCTAGAACTCTTATAATGACAATATATAAGACTTCAGAACTAGTGCCAAACCTTTCATTTATCTATCTCCTCTTCGAAACTGACCTATGTGTACATGTTTTATGATTAAATGGCCACTGTGACAGGGTTTACTTTTTTAAATGTCCAAAACACACATTTGATGTACAGCAGTAACTTAATAAACTGTAATTGACACTAAATTATCCATAACTTATCTCCTTTGAAAAGTAAAGCTAGGCTGCTGTAGCCATAGCATGGAGGGCACATGGTGAAAACTCACCAACAGGAAACATTTTTGCTAACAGTAAATAGGATGTTAACAGAGAAACAGACATGACATTTAGAGTCTCTCCACACACACCTATGCCAATTACAGTCCAGGACTCTAACTTTACTATCTTAAGAAAAATTTTGAATATTCGGTTGTGCAACCATATATCAGAAGAGCAAAAATGGTTTAAGAAATGCCTGGTAAACATAGTAAAAAACAAAACTAAACTAAAAACTAAAGAAATATAGGGCCCCAAAGTGAAAACAATTCCCATTGCCAGTTTTAAATACTGCTTTGTTAGCCAGATGTTCCTCTTTTCCTTGCAATTACTCTAAAAAAAAAAAAAATCTGTTTTAAGTGGTGAATAGTTAGTATCTGTTAAGGAACATTAAAATTATTTTTTCCTCTTTGTAATTCAAAAAGGGAGCTGCAATTCAGGTAAGGAATTATGTCTTTTTCACCTATGTTCCCAGGGATTAGAACACAGAAAATGCTCAATTAATGGCTACACATATTATAATTTTATAGATCAGAATAATAAGACTCTGAATCCCCCAGAAGGCAGGGAGACTGAAGACTCAAAAAGTAAGCAGAGCCAGGATTACCATGCTAACAATAGTCCCACCTTTACTTACCGCTTTATGGTAAAGCTTCAGAGAAGGGCTATTCAGCACGGCCATGGTAATTGTCTTGGCATCTCCTTATTTACCAAAACACATGGAAGGAGATAGGAATAATGTAACTATCCTTTTCCTGATTATGATTTAGCCTGTGTGCTCACATAGAGCCCATCCCCTCTCCTTTTTCTTCTAATCAACACAATTTTAAAAGACTCTCTTAGGGGGAAAGCCACAAATTTTGCAGTGACCCACTAATTATTTTAATTAGCTCAGGAATACTATTGTAATTCTTTGTAGGAGACAATTCACGTAGCTCACCTCACTAGTTATACAGCATTTTCAAGACAAATTTCCAAAGGGCCCACTGAATAAAGGCATCATTTCCTAGGGATTTTTCTACTTGGTATATAAACAGCACCAGCCACGAGCTCACCCAAGAATCCTCTTCTTCCTCATCTCCCTAATTTGCTACTCTTTAAAAACTCATTTCAATTTCAAGGCATGTAAAGCATGTGTTGGGCACTGTGACAGAGGTTCTCATTATAATCTTGAGAGATTGGTATTAATATCCTCTGCTGCATGCATTATGAAATTGAGGCTCACAGAAGTTAAGTGACTTGGCCAAGTGACAGAGTCAGGCTGCTTAGATTCTTTCCCCAACACTGGGAATCCCGTGGCCAAGTTTTTATGCGCCATCTGGGCAGCAGGAGACAAGTCCTTACCATGTAGCCCACGGGATCTGCTCGGAGGCCATGGAAGTAGCGGCAGGGTTTATTTTTGGTTTAGTTTGGTTTGAATGGCTAAAAATCCTATAGGAATTGTGATTGGTCCCAAGGACTATCCACCAAAGTCCACCAACCGGTTGACTCCTGACCTTCCCTGCTTCTAATCCTAATTAATGCAAGGTCTTCGGATCACAGTGTTAGCATCAAGACCCTGTTAGAGTTAGCAATGACCTTTATATCTATCAGGCTTTTCAAAATATGTAAAACAGCTGTGCAATGGGAACACCCCCAAACTCTCAGCCTTGAAATATGTAAGAGTATATGCATTTTTCTTAATTATGGTATTTTTACTAAGTCTATGTGACAAGATTTTTATGTCTAAAAAACATTTAAAGAGTGGCTAGTTTTCAATTTCCTAAGCAATGCACTGAAGCATGTAAAAAGAAGATTCTTGCAAATGACCGGATTTCCTTGGCGTAAAAAGAAATCCCAGTAGCAAGGAAGACAAAGAGAATGATCTGAAAAAATTGGGGGGAAAGGAAAATGTTTGGCTTCCTTACTTGTGCCTGATATCCTTTTGTTCTCCCCCCTCATTGTATTAAGGATGCTAAATCAAACATGATTGCAGTGATGCTTGTGTGTGAAAATGACAAAAGCAATAGGCTAAAAATACCAACCTCATCTTGAACCCTGAAGACTTTTATGGCTTTTCCTTCACTAGGCCCTCCCCCTAAAGCACATTAAAGACCATATTGTTCAAGGGGTCATGGTAGGTTTCATACCCCATTTTAATACAATGTAAATAGTAACTGAACTTCCAAGTTTTGTTAGTAATATTTGTATCTCTCTGAAAATGCCCATTAAAAGAACCGCTCCCTTGGTTTAAATATTAATGCAGAATTATAATATGCCAGACAGGCAAAACAATGATATTAAGGAGGTGCTGTTGGTGGTGATTAGATTTTCTTCCTATACATCCTCTTTCCCCAGGAAAGGGTTATAGGTAAGGGATGGGTTAAAAATATCCACATGATCTTGTGAAGTGTCATAAGTATTCTGAGCCTCAAAACTGTCCAAAAGAATATGTCAGATCTCCACTCAAGAAGCATAAAATGAATTAAACTTAGAGCTCATTTCAAATGCAGGTCTTCCTCCCCCCACCTCCGCTCCCCCTATTCCATTTGTATGTTTGTAAGTCACATTATGCCCCCATCCCAGTGTGTTTATGCATTTATTCCTGGAAGATTTCAAATTGGGAGAAGGATATTAGAGGCTCTTTATGATTCCATTTTCCACAGCAGTTACCATCAGTTGTCACCAATACTTTACGAGTTTAATGGGAAAGAGGCAACAATAACTCCATTACTCTTTCCAACTGTCATAAAGAATTTGCATCATAAAAGTACCTACTGAATCACTACCTTAGTTGGGCTGAAAAGGGATACACTAAGACAAGAATGTTACAGTTAGTCCTGGGAAAGAGGATTTGGAAAAATGAAATCTGGGCTGGAGTAAAAGACCAGCAAACATAGTAGCGCTTTTCAAATGATAAATTCATTGGTGGAACTGCCCACTTTCCCAAGCTCAGGTTATCTGTATTTAACACAAATATAATATGCATTAAATGTGGCATGGTATCACAACTTAAGTACATTTAAAAATATGATTTATGATTTCTGTATTTTCTTGGCTACAAGTCTGTTTAAACGATCTCAAAATAACACACCAAGAGCATCTGTTTAGCTCAGTTGAACTTTCAAGAGCCAATACCAGCTGTTGGGGGAGGGATTTCAAACATGTGTTACTCAAATCCTAACCAAATTTTGTGTGTGTGTGTTTTCACTTCCTTAATGATACTTCCAATATCAATAGAGTAAAACAAACATTTGAATAAAAAAGAAAGAAGGTTATGGGGGGGAAAGAGAGAAAGAAGAAAGGAAGAAAGAAAAATAAATCGAGGGAGAGAGAGAAAGGGAGGGGGAGTGGGAAGGGGAGGGAAGGAGGGGGGAGAGAGAGAGAGAGAGAGAGAGAGAGAGAGAGAGAGAGAGAGAGAGAGAGAGATATTACTCAATTCTCTGATGCATGGACTAAATGATAACCCTCTCCAATTCAATACAGTATTAGCATGAGGACAAAGGCATTTAAAAATCAATTTGGAGTTATTTTTAGTGGGGACTGCCTAATTTCAGCAAAGTTGAGGAATGAGAATATTCTTCATATTAAAAGGGCATTCTTAAGTATTGTTTTTCCTTTAAAAGCAATCTGATTTTCACACGGAATTCATTTGCTGGCATTGTTTCAGTTTTAGGTGTCTGCCCTGCCAGGCAGGAGCAGTGCACAAGAGCTGCATCTCTCTTGAAGTGTGCACAATGGCCTCTCTTGCGGCTTGCTCTGTTATTGATCCTTACAGATGCTCCAAGGCCCTTCCCCCACCCTTCTCCAAATCCCAACCCCCATTCTGAAAGATAGCTTAAGAAATAAGACTTCCTGCCTAGCGACTGGCAGGGCTGAAAGACCAGATTGTATGACTCCACAGATCAGGCCTGCCACAGTGAAAGCTTGAATAGAGTTAACCCTCTGTGAACTAAAACAAAACATTTGTATGCCCAGCTGTGACAAAGGTTAATTTAAATGGACAAGGGCCCAATATCTAAAACCAGGCAATGCTTTTTTACAGTAGCATTTTCACTGGTCTCCTTTTAAGTAGTTTGATTTTGCTTTTTAAGCTTCCAGAGACCTCCTTCAGCTGGAATAATTCAAAAATTCACTTCCTTGTTTTAGGAAAGATCTTGTTTTAGTACCGTAAGTTATTATCGGCCATTGAACAGCTAAGAAAAGTCTAAGTTTCAATACTTAATTAAATAAGCAATGAGGGAGAACTTTCTGTTCAAACCTTCTCTTTCAGAACTTGTGGACTATACATCACTAAGAGATTCAAGCTGGCTGGAAAAGAAAGAAAAGGCCAAATCCTCCAGAGCTATTCCATCCAAACTCCTATCACCGCTGCTCTGGTATCTCTGACTACCCTTAAACTCCTATTCCAATGGATCCAGGGCAAACCTTATTTCTTAAACTACTCCTTTCTGGAAAAGCTAGTATATCCAAAATAGTTTAATAAAGAATTTCTGTGTGAATTGGGGGAAGAAGAGAACTGTTGGAGAGGTCTTGCATGTAATTGATACTTTCTTACAAACTTTGTTGTTTCTACTAATTTACAACAGAAACCAATCAAGTAATTCTGGTCCATAAAAACATAAGGGAGTATTACTATAAAGCATTACTATAAATAAGAATGCTATGAGAGGGAGTCCCATCCCACTTCCCTAGTTTGTGCATCTCAGAGTGAGAATGAAACGGCGAAGCTGCCTGCCTATGGCAGATGTTGGTTAGCTATGCTGCAAGGGGCTGGGAAGCTTTCCCTGGATGAGCTATTTCATAGGTTAATGCCCTAGAAATTAACCAGGTACCTCAAGGAATCTGACACTCTCCTGGCTATAGCTCAGCACCGCTTGCCTATAAGAAACCAAACTCTTGGCAAGCTCTTAGACTCCATACTTTATAAACACAGCAAACAAATACAGCACATCTTTAATATAAAATTTATCTTTTAGATGTTTCTTTAGCTGTGTATGTCTTTCTGGCCCAAATAATAAAGGTGTGGGCACTCGAATGAAAGTAGGAGCCTATCTCCAAATAAATGAACTGCAACATCAACTAGGGGCTATTAATGAGAGAGAGGGAATATTAACCCTTTAAAAACAACCCACTTAAAAAGAAATTAGCAGTGTCTTAGTCCTATGCCCAAACTGCAAAATATCTAAGTTACCCAAAATGAATGAGGTTGCCTTATCAACAGCCTCATGATCCCAATTCTACCTATAATTAACAGTACTAAATAAGGTGTTGGCAGACAGGATGAATGGGATTAAGAAATTCAAAATATAAACAAATTCTGTCAAGAGATAAATAGAATAATTTTTTAAAATGTAAACTTAAGGACTGTGATGTAAAATGAAGTTTAAAATTTTTTTCAAGTCACTATAAAATTTGAATTGTTTTTCCTTTTTTCCTGCGTTCTCTCTTAAAAACATCAACCACAACAATCAATTCAGTACAGTTTCCTTCTATGTTTTCTATTCCAAACATTCACAGCCAGTTACTATATACGTGGAAACTTGCTGGCTGAATTCTGCCAAAACACAAAAGAGGAGTGGATTGCCTCCCTCCTCCCTCAAAGCTACTATTTGCTTTAAACCTTCAAAGAATTTCTGAGCCTTAGATTTGGTCCCAGTCTTAAACAGTCAGTTCCCTTACCTTCCCATGTCTCCATTTCATGCTTCTTGCAGTTTGTTGAGACGTTCTATTGCAGCCATGAAGAAACAGATTACAGGACAAGTCCAGCTTGATAACCACCCTTCCGACACTTAGCCAATTTCTCTCTCTTAGCAGGGACTACAACAGTCATCCTCACAGGTCAGTTTACAAGCCGGTCATGTGATTAGAAAGTTCAGGCGCTAAGGTCACAACGTGTATGGAGTTCGTTTATTACCAAAGGTTATCTAAGTGGAACTGATAGACTTATTTTCTTTAAGTTAACAATACTGCACAGCATGTCTCTCTGAAAACTATAATGGAAACATTTCATGGAAATACTACTCTGATGTTCTTTAAGCTGAGATTCTAAAATTGAAAGAGAACATTTTAGAAAGACCTTGTTTTCATTTAATTTTTAAAAGTTCTAATAGGTGGGATTTTCCCCCCTCCCCTTCTTTCTTTCAAGAACTATTCTATACTGAACTAGAAAATGTAGAGTTGAAACCTTTGGCACAAGGAAAAGACAAACAAAAACTCCATGTTATGCATGTGTTTGGGGGAGGGGAAAGAGGGGAGTGGGATTCCCTGCCTTTTGTCATTATAATAAACAATGACAAGGCAGATTTTTCTGAGAAAATTACAAGGAGAAGCTCTGAGTTATTTGCTGGGTTCACTTTAACTCTGGTCCTTAATTTCCACGCTCTGGTTATACACACTGGCTGAAAGAATGTGGAGAAAGGAAACCAGGTCTGCAAAATCCTTTTAGAAAGCAAAGGTTAGAAATTCCA
This sequence comes from Murina feae, assembly GCA_004026665.1. Taxonomy (NCBI): domain Eukaryota; kingdom Metazoa; phylum Chordata; class Mammalia; order Chiroptera; family Vespertilionidae; genus Murina; species Murina feae. Next base: position 43,461 of record PVJC01010071.1, read on the forward strand.
TCCCCTGCCCCCAGCTAAATTCTTAAATCTTTAAGTAAGCTTCCTGCTTCATTCCTTTAAAACTCCGATGATCTTAAGCAATTGTTAAGCTATGTCTCCCTGCTTTGTGAGCGGTACCAGCAATATGCAGCAGAGTGCGTCATGCCCGCTGTGCGTTACACCTCTCAAACCCTGACACAGAGCCGCAGAGGCTGGCAGATGTGAGTCAGGTGCCATCAATACATGGCGCCAAACATCCAGTTATCCATTCAGATACCAGAACCCAATAAGAGGGCAAGTTCCACTGGATAGGTGGGATGGCTCAAAGACTGATTCCTAAGTATAAATGCTCTATGAAATCTCCCTTGCACCCTAGCCTTGAGAATAAGTTAAAAGCCAGGCACATTTTACAGCCGTGTTCCAGAAAAAAGGAGACCTTGCTTGGGTGGAGTGGAATCTGTCACTTGGCAACTATAAAATTAAATGGCAAATATTGCTACCACTGTTTACTAGAGGGCTTTTCCAACCAACAGAGAGCATTAGGGTCAACTTACAGCATAGGTCCCCAAAACAAAGTGCCCAATGATTTGAGGAGAAAAGGTGATAATTTATCTGCCTAAAAATAAATGTTCTGCCACAGCTAGTCCACACCTCATCCCAAACACCAACAAATCAGCCAGTTTTCCTACCCCCACTCCTACCCGGTTAAGAGATTAACATTTTCTTCTCAATCCCTGTGAAACCTAATGCATCTCTAGAAATAGAATGAGGGGAAAGGCTGAACAAGGGGAACGTCCATCAGCAAAAAGCTATTCCACTGGGAATACCCATTCAAAGGCAGCTCTGCTTCTCTGAAGGACACAGATTTACCTGAACTCAGCTCCTGCACACACAGAAGTGTGGTAATAAGCCTCTTTGCTTTACGACACCAGTCTTTGGAGGAAAAGATGGAATGGGAAGCTATTAGACTGGCTCCTACTATCAAGATAGAAGCAGAGTCCTTGACTTTTTATTCTTTAATTAATTTATTTTTTTTTAG